>CM075201.1:5940000-5942500 GCA_037577475.1 Chaunax sp. Z400
CCTCCCCAAACTTGCCCCTTTCCAATGCGAGCCATTTTACATTTAAGCATAACTAAGCTGCCATGTACAGTAACAACAATGAAAGAGAGTGAGTCATTCCAACATAAGCTGCCAACACTGGATGGGTTTAAGATTCACTTTTGTGTTGGAGCCAGTAGGAGCTTGGAGCTAAACACAAGCTAGTATTAAAAGGAAAGCTTGTAAATGGGCTGGTGTAGAATGATAAACAACAGGAGTTTATGGAAGAACTCAGGCCAGATGGGTGAAATATCATAAGAGGGGAAAAAGGACATGCAGCTTTAAATAATATCTACTCAGACATGGTGATGCCTAGAAATAACATCTATATACTGCAACATAGCAATTACATTTTTTAAGGAACGTAAAAGCATTTGTTATCGACATAAAAAGAAATAATCTTTAATAATATCTGGCACGTGGCAAAATTAATAGCTGATTGTGAACGCATCAGCAAAATAATAGCCTGGTTTTGTTGCTTTGAGCATCTCCTGCCTCAGTTTTCTCACCAACATCAGAACGAGCAGCAAAATAATTGAACTGTACCAAGAACCTGTAAGCAGCATATACAGCAGAAAGAATAAAAGGACTACAAATAGCCTCGGACACGACACACATACACACTCACACACACCGCACAATCAATACTGCCCCTTACCCTCTGGGTGCAGATACATGGTCACTCCCATTTAAGACCAAGCAGGTCAGCTCCAGCTTTGTGTCTACTCCCAGCAGACTCAATAATGTCTCAGCTAGCTTGGGTGCACGACCGTTTTTATGTTTGACATTTTTCAGCACACTTAACCTCACTGGTGGACATTTTAAACTGTTTAAAGCTGCAGTACAATTGGACAATCAAAATGGACTCGAAAACATCAGATGGACTGATAAAAATAATACAGGAAACAATCATAAATACCAGATTTCAATCATGTTTCCCACCGTTTGAAGTGTGATTGCTCCTCTGTTAATTATATCTGGTTGTGGCCTCTTCGTCTGCAAGGATTTTACTTCAACTGATTGGAGAATTGGAGAAACGTTTCGCCTCAGGGCAGCAGAAGTGGATGGAAACACATGTCACTTATCTCTTTCTGTTTTTCTGGAGATTTAATTAAAATGAGCTTTGGAGGAAAACCTCGATAAAGTCCTCGGCTTTGTGCAGCCATCCTCCAACCCCACCTTCTCCATATGACTAGTGCTCAGAAAATCATGCTTGCTATTTCCACACTAGGCAGAATGAAAAAGAATCAGCAGCACCATCAGTAGTATAAACACATATTTTTTAGGAGAGAGTGTTGCTGTATGAGACCTTTCTGTCAGAATGACCCACTCTAAAATAAATGATTCTTGGAAATGAATTTGGATTAAATTGACTTCCAATGCAGCTCATTTCTCTTCCTCCTCAAACTACCTTAAATATAATACGCATTTCTTTATGTTCATAAATACCGTCTAGTTTTCTAGTCTGTACCTTTTGTATTGGCTTTTTGTCATATTTCATGCTGATTGTTGACACTGATAGAAAATGTTATTTTCTGGGACAGACTGCGGGTTACTGCAGCCTGGCTCAAATGACATTTCCTCTTCCCACATTCCTGGCAATCTGAGCGTGTTCAACAGAAAACTGCTTGTTGCATGCAGAGCACCTGCAGCGTGAGCCCACGCACATTATGGACAAATAACATTTTACACTCGCAGATACACACACAGGGAAGATTATATCTAAAAAAGAGAGGCTCCTGTTCTCTTTAGTTGCCCACCTGTGAGAATCTTATCAAAAAGTTGTTGCACTAAATTTACTTCTTCTTAGCTTTGAGATCCTGTGGAAAAACTAAATATTTATGTTTATGCTGTGGTCAGTGAGTTAAAACAGACTATAATGATGAACGAAGTAAGTAAGTAAACTCAACTCACTTTAAAATGGCGATGTGATTCATTTAAAGAGCACAGTATTAACAGAAGTTTGCTCTCATAAGCAGGAGCAGCAGGAGTCTTAAGGTCTCTTTAATTTGCTTAATATCTGCCTCTAAATGTCTCTTTAAGTCACTTCTGGAATTCTGGAGACACTTAAACCACGTGCATATATGTGCGCGCGCGCACACACACACACACACACACACACACACACGCACACGCACACGCACACACACACACACACGCACACACACACACACACACCCACACACACACACACACGCACACACGCACACACACACACAGAAGCAGTTATCCCCATTCCATTGGGGTGAACACTTCTTTTAATCCAGCCTGAATGTCAACATTCAACACAACACACAGGTAGCTCACTCAGCAAAGTGCAGCACAGAAGTCTTGTGGTCTTGCAAAAACAGGTTTGTCCACAGAAAAGGTTCATACCTTAACCCTTCCATGCCCCATCACATGATATTGTTGCTGCTGTCGTTCTTTAGGCTACGTTCACGCTACAGGAAAAAATGTGGCTCAGGTCAGATTTTTTTGCTTA
>CM075201.1:5947500-6052500 GCA_037577475.1 Chaunax sp. Z400
AAGCAGCAAATCATGGGCATCCCATTGTGGGCCTGTAATGATCTGAATCACCACTAGAATTGAATGTATTGCTTCTTGGGCCACGCCCCACCTCTCCAAAAAAACATTTAATCAAAATCCATTCAGATCTTTTTTTTATGCTAACGGACAAACAAGCTTTAGATTACAGCACCCACCAATCTCCTAACTCTTAGCGGCAGCTTTCAAATGAGATCAAAGAGAAGCCTTAAGGGTAATTTTAAACCTGTTTTTAAATTATCATGGGAGCTGGCTTCTCAATTCTCTCTTATAAATTTGGTCAGGCCTTTGAAAGGGAGAATACATTTGAATACATACTGTCAGCCTTCCAAATGAAGTTTCCCATGGTATATTTTTCATGCCAACCTGTACATATAGTGCAGAACCTTGAGGTTTTCAACTGCAAAATATCCATTCACGATTATATTAATGTTGCAGGTGCTGGATGATCCAGCGGAGGACAACCTTCAAATGGGTATGCAGACCATATTTTCTTTGTACAAACCTCTCACACTGTTTTTGTCCTCCCTCAGCCTTTGGTATTCAGCGCATACTGTATACCACCAGCAAGTGTTCATATAACTTATTCATAATTGAGGTTATCCCATGCTTCCATTCGCATCACCTCAGGGTTCACACATTATGCAGAAATCTTCCATCAGCCTCTGCTAGATCACAGTTAGGACAGTTCATTAGTGTGAGACATCAAACTCTTCATGTACTTAATGTGACACATTGAGCTAGTTCAATGCTCTTTTAAATGAATGATGCTGGGGTGTTGCCTCGGTGGCAGCAGCAGTCCAACAAAGCTGCATGAATGGATGAGTGAAATGTTTGTTCTCACATGTTCCTGTTTCCTTCTCCCCCTGCCTTTCTGACAGTGTTTGAGCTGATGCGTAAGGGGTGAGTACAGAACATGTCCTTTTTGAATAATTTAAGTCTCATCCCTTCTGTTCCTCCACCTTCACCTCTTCATTTCTTCATCCCTCCATCCCTCCGTCTCTGCAGCGTTCCCCTTCATTACTCCAGGCTGACATCCCAGACTTCAAAAGGATTCATAATGTTCTTACGTTTTCATAGTTATTGTGGCAGTCATCCGTGTAAATGTTTCACACCCTCATGCATGAGCTGCTCCTTCCTACACCACAGAAAATTTGTGAAAAATAAATTGAAACCTTGTCGGACCTTGTTATGAATAGTGATAGGTGGGATATGGTAGCTTTTATCACATGACAGAGCAAGTTATGTTCTCCTTTAAATTGGAAGATAAGCTCAATTTGTTTTTGTAACAATCTCCTTATTTGGAATCTAATAATTAAGACTAATAATTAATCTAATAATTAAACAGCTGTGTGTCTGATTCGTTCTGTTTGTTCTGCCTGTCTATGTGCATCTTCAGACCAGTGATGGAAGTTCCCACAGATGATCCTTTGTCAGAAGAGCAGGCGAGGTTATACTTCAGAGATGTCATCCTGGGCATAGAGTACCGTAAGTGTCTCGTGAAGATCGAAGCCCATCTTTGAGTCTATGAAACATAAGGGTGTTTTAGTTAAACTGCATTATGCTAAGCTTTATGCATTTTTAGTGGTTTAATCTCTGTTGCCCCATACTGACTGATCTACTTGCAGACACATTTGTACCACTGTGTGATATGGTTGTAATTGAATTTTTAATGTAAAAGAACAGTGTTCTGACCCTGTATTTCCATGCCCCTGGGGTCTGGCTGCAGATCAGTATAGAGCCCCTGTGCAGTGAAACAGATTTTCTCGACCGTGCCCTCATTTGGTGTGCTAGATCTATTTCACTGGGCTATGAGCCTATAATCAGGGATCAATACTGCTTCTCTGTGCTTCATCTTGAAAATAAGGCACCAACCACCTTTTTTCTACAGATGTATATATGTATAAGCAATATACACTTTTTAACTGTAAGTGCTTACGCGAGTCATAGGTCACACTTGAGGCTCAGCTAGGTTTCCTCCTCAAGAGTACTTTTCTTACCACTTGTCTTTTATCGCTGACGCTCTTGAAAAACATAATTGTGGAGGACGGAGTAAATTTGTATAGTGTATAGTTCTACATCAAGGATAAGGACCAATTTATAAACCAATTTTGGTGACTACGACTATATTATATAATATAAAATAAAAGAAAGACTTTCTAAAACAAATGTTCGTATGAATTAATTGTGTCAAATGTAATTAAACAACAGTTTGTGAAATAGTTATTTAAATTAAATAATAATTAAATCAAAACTCAACTTACTGTAATATGAAAGGTCATATACTCATTTTCAAAAGTCTGTATTTATTATTTGTAAATTATTTGCAATGTTTTCTCTGACTTTTTGTCTACTGTGGTTGTGATTAAGGAGTACAGATAGTTGGATCAATAACAATGCTAAAGCTATTCTGAATCATCCAACTGTATGCTGCTGCTGTAAATAAACTAAGCAGTAGACAACAACTTGTTGGCATGAACAACCACACAACAAAGACTGCCTGTGTTTATGCTGTTCACAGCGTTATGTGTCTTTCCCTTGGGAACATCTTTAGAATCAAGGTAACTGAATTAAGCTGACTTGTTAAGCTATATAAATAAAAGGTTTATTTTGTTTTGTTTGTGTGTTTATTAACAGCAGCAGCAAGGTAGTTCACCCAGAATGACTCTGACGTTGTTTTTGCTGTAGTAAACAGGAGCTAGCAGGCTAAATGTGATAGCAATTGTTGAACTTCCTATTTTAACAGGTGCAGGGCCTGTGATTGGCTGATAGATGAGGTGTTCAAGCGTGCAAAAAAAAGCGTTCAAGTCTGATTGGGAAAAGTCATTTTGAAATCAAAATATCTAATATTAAATATATATGAAAACTAGATTTTTTTTCAATAATTTCTTAAATTATTTAATTGTAGTGTAAATTGTATTTTTTTAATCTAATTGCTCTATAGTACTATTTATTTTATAATTACTCATTCAGTTAGTTACAGGGGTGCATGGTAAAGAGAGTCAAACCAGGAAAATGTAAGGGGCCCCAAAAAAATTTGGGAAAGGGACTTTAAAGCCCCCCCTCCTCTTTGACATTTGTCAAAATGTAGCTGAGATAGCATGTCCTCTGAAGCCCGAATTAGATGTAGATATCAATTGTCATTCTGTGTGTATGTTTTTAATTTGAATATTATTAGTGCTCATTGTGTTGCCAAGGCTGTTAATAAATCAAGCGCCTCATGTTTTAATAAGCCCTTGTCAGACAACAAGGCCTCACTTATCCAATCAGTGAAGGGCTTAACTTCAGATGGCCACCAACAATAATAATAATTATAGTATGTAATGATGGTAATAATATAATCATCTTATAGAGCACTTTTCAAAACCTTGTTACAAAGTGCTTTACCAGGGCAGCAAAATAAAACAACTAATACAGTGTAAAGAAAGGTTGAAAACATCTATTTTATATATATAAACGCACATATAAGAAAATTTCAAAGGGCACCAAGAGCTTAAAAGACTCTTCTTCGGGCAGATTACTCCAGAGCCTCGGGGCCCTGACTGCAAACACTTTGTCACTTTAATCTTTAGTTGGGCCCCTAAAAAAGATAAAAGACCTCTACCTGAGGACCTCAGGGTGAGTGCTGGTGCTTCTGGTACTAAAAGGTCAGATATACTGTATGTATACCCATGAAGGGCCATAAAAGTGATCAGTAAAATCTTAAAATCTATCGTCGTGTAAACAAGGAGTAAGGCTTAGACCTTCAGTCCTAGATGAATTTAAACTGACGTTATGCACAAAATAATAGTTTGCAAGCCCTGTACTAATGATATTTTCTTAAGACAAATTTTTTTCAGAAAAATGCACTTTGAATAATAATCAAACATAGATGCAAAACCATAGTTTTTGCCTTAGGGTCCACCTGAGTTTAGAGGTTGCAGTCCTTTCTAAAAACCTGCTTCCTGTATCTTATCCTTAGTGCACTATCAGAAAATCGTCCACCGGGACATCAAACCCTCTAACCTGCTACTGGGGGACGATGGCCATGTGAAGATAGCAGACTTTGGGGTCAGCAACCAGTTTGAGGGCAATGATGCTTTGCTGTCCAGCACTGCTGGTACTCCTGCATTTATGGCTCCAGAAACCCTTTCAGACACGCGGAAGAGCTTCAGTGGAAAAGTGAGTTACTCTTCATTCATACATTAATGTGAAGAGCTTTATTTGTCCTCCTTATTTATTTGTACACCTGTATTCACTGAGTACGACTTAGTTTGAGCACCATTACCAGAGGCAAGAAATGGAAAGAGGCTCTTGGTCTTACCTATTGATGTGGAAAGGTTTCACATCATTATACTGTTTCTTCCTTTACCACCAAGTAATGATCCACCACATTTCTCAAGAATAACCCTCCAGCATAACAACTGGATTGAACACTACCTGCCTCTACTATTTATGGAATCCCTGTTTCCATTGTTTTTTTCAGTATGAAAGATCTGATGAGGCTTGTGAATCGACACTGCCTTCCAAAAATGTTCATGTACTGTTTATGGTGCACATGCATGGTTAAATTGTCAGTGACTCCTCTTGAAGGTTAGGTAACAGTTGCTCCCACAGTGGCAAGTTTATATTTTACTAGAATTGATCACATAATCAAATGTTAGACTGACTTTATGACTCATTTCATCATGTTGACAGTTTCATATGACAGTCAGCCAGTCACATATCTAAGTAATATGACAACAGTATTATATTATACGACAGATATTGAAGGTTGTATTTAACATGGCTTGAATAAGCACAAGTAGTTTGTGTTTATGCCGAGCAAAAGAAACTGGATTTAAAACCTCCATAGTGAGAACAAGTTGAGGTGCAGGCTGAGGTTGAGTCATCTAATAGGCCAGGCTTTGAAACCATAGCAAAGCTAGCTTTAATTTCCTGTTCACAAAGTGGATGCAGCACAGGCTGGTCTTGTTAAAGAAAGTGAAAAAAGAAAGTGGAAAAAAAAAATCCAGGATCTGCCCCTTTAACCTGATCCACACTCAAATTTAATGAGGTCTATTCTGGCCAAAGACCCATCCACCCACTGAGTTTCATGGAAATCTGTTCAGGAGTTTCTGTTTTATCCCACTGACAAACAAACCAACAAAATGAAAAGAAAACATAACCTCCTGGCTGAGATAATTAAGAAACTCAGTTAATAATGAATGAAACCATGTTACACTGTCTTTTCATTTATTCTAATTAACATTAGCTATAGGCCAGTGTTGGGTAGTAACACACTACATGTAATTTAAGTAGTAGTTTAATTTTGTTTTAAAGACTCTTATTTGTAGTTCATCTACATGCATATTTGCATGATTCTTTTTTATTTAGAAAGCAGTTTGAACTACTTTTCCAACAAGCTTTACTTAATCAAACTAGACAGTTGTTCAACTTTTTCCTGTGTGAATTAATTGCTAGATATGACATCTTTGACCATTCCATTTGTTTTTAATGATAATTGGATCCTGGAGCATTTTAAAGAATGTCTTATAAAAACTGTGATTATTATATTTCCTCACATGGAGCAAAGAAAAAAGGTGTTGGAGCACTGTTCCTTCCTCCAGTGGTTATCACCAATGATAGAATGATGGTTTTGCTCTGTATGTCCCTAAAAAGAGGTGCTAGAATAGATATTTGATTGCTAGGAGAGAGGATGTAAGAGGCGTTTAAGTGTTTCCTCAAGCTTTCAGGAAATCTTTGCAGTCACACTGGCCACTTTTTCTCTTATTAGTCTTTTATTCTTCCTGGTTTGGATTTGATGTTCAAGCCACGTTCCAGAGCTTTGTGTCTATTATGCACCAACATCTGTGACTTTGTTGTAAATTTGGAGTAAAGTATTTAACATCTGACACTCATATCCCAACCCCCTCAGTCCCAGTAGTACATCAGGCCATTAGAACATGGTAGTCACATAGCACAGTTATAACAAATGTAAGTCTTTTTGTATCCACCATGGGAATAGAAATTGATTTATAGCGATTCATACGGGGGGAGAGAGGGTCATAGGAATACAAAGAGGCTGATGGATAGCTGCGGTGCCTCTATCATCTATCCATACATTCATCTCTAAGGTATCTGATGGCAGATGACACCAAAAAATAACCCTGAAACATCCCATAAATCACTGCAGGCAGTCAGCCCTGTTTGGCATCACCATGTTTGTTTGTGCGTGTAGGTTTTTGGCTCGCTGAAGTGTGTTTCTAAATATCTGTTTATGTTCATGTCACGTTTAATGTCACTACTTGCACTTTCTAAAAGGCGCTGGACGTGTGGGCCATAGGAGTTACCCTCTACTGTTTCATCTTTGGAAAGGTAAGTCTGCACATTTTCTGTCTCTCACTCAATAATCAACATATGGTGTGGACTGTGAGCACCTTGTAGCATTTAAAGCATCCATCGCCATTTTCTATCTTTGATATGGCTACCATCTAGTGGCATCATTCATTTGAATGAATGCTTGAAGCTGGTTACTGATGTTTTTCTTGGTTTTTATGGTTTCACATATAGTAGTAATTCAATGTACCTTACCTGTGCCCTCCCTCTGCTCCCCCTGCAGTGCCCGTTTATTGACGAGTACATATTGGCTTTGCACAATAAGATAAGGACCAAGCCTGTGGAGTTCCCAGAAATGTAAGTCCATCTCCTGTGTCCTCGCTTCTCTCCTCTGCTTCATTAAAAGAGACAGCACTGATGCTCCATCCACCTCCAGTCTGCAGCTGTTGTCTTTTCCTCTGCTGTTTGCTATCCTCTCATCCCGAGCTTCACTCTTTTATTCAGTTACAATTCACACCTACAACAAATATGAATTGTTCGGCATAGCAGCAGCCAGCACACGGTAAATGTCACCTGTATGTCACAGCCACTGAAAAGGCAAACAGAGAGACATACATAAGTCACTGTGACTGAGCTTCCCCCACCTTCTCTTCGGCTAGAGGGTAGAAGAAAAATGTAGAAGACTTATTGAGTAAGGAACACTAAAAAACAGAGTGAACAAGAGATATGAACCCAGATAGAGACTGACAGGGGAGTTGGACTGAGGGAACACTGATGAAGTATAAACACAGCCTGTGTGAAGGGGCTATAAGGGGTGTGTGTCAGCATAGGGTGTCATATTGTTAATGATTGGTGCCATAGAGGCTCAGTCGTGCAAAGAGCTCGCTCATCAAACATCACCCTTCTCCTGGGCAGAATATCGCATCACCTCATGGAATCATCACACTGTGAAAATCAATGACAGTTAGTGGCACTGTGTTGTCAACACTGATAGGACCATTATACTGTAGGTGTAGTTCATTAAATGATTCCACTGTCATTATGATCAATGACTGAGTACATAGAAACATTTTACGGAGATACCTACGGCCTCTATTACTTTCCCACATTGATTTCTTATTGTGCCAGTGAAATGTGACACTTCATGTATTTCATCAACTATTGCTGTTGATCTTACAGGACGTGTAGTTGAAATAGTTGATATGGGGATTTCTTTACAAATTAGTTAAGCTCTTCTAAAATCTTCCCACGTTCCCCTGAAATACCCTGCAGAAATACCCCATGGAGCATAAACAGAGCTGGTTGGCAATCTGCTAGAAATTGTTTTCAGTTACTTCAAAAGCCAGTTATTTTCTTCATCAACTACTGCTTGAAGGTTTGGGAGTTAGACGAGTTAATGGCGCTAGCATTTATTCATGGGTCATCATTGTCATTTATTCTGCCGCTGAGTTGGGCCCACTCAGTGATAGAGGTGACCGGCGTCCTCAGGTGAGAAAATCAGAACTTCTGTGTACTTTCTGTCTGGCAGTACTCTGTGCTATAAATATTTCCATGTTCAGTGCAGCCTATCCCAGCTGACATTGGGCAAGAGGCAGGGTTCACACATTCACACCTTAGAGTCATCAATTCCTCCTATATTGCATGTTTTTAGTGGTGAGAGGAAGCCGGAGTACCTGGAGGGAACCCATGCAGACATGGGGAGAACATGCAAACTCCACACAGAAAAGTCCCAGGTCCTCAGGACCCAGGACCTTCTTACTGTGAGGCAACACAGCCCACAATTTCACTTTAGAAAAGTGGAGGTGATGCAGCACCTTGAATTGAATAAGCCCATGTCAGGCACAGATTGAGGCTAAATGGACCCCTGCCAAGGCTTTCTCCCTCCACTACACTGACACAGTCACCTCCAGGTCCCTGTTCCATGTTCCGAGTCTCAAGTGACAGGTTACGGACTTCAGACATTATAAATTGTAAATAAAGGCTATTGCACCACTTCTGAATGGTTGGAATGAAAACAGAGCTTCCATGTGACTCATCTGGCAAATTAGGAAATGTTAGTTTAGTGTAATTACAAACCTGGAGGCATCTGAAAAAGTGGGATTGTGGTAAATTAAATTTGTTTTGCATTTGTTCAAAGGCCAGAAATATTTAATCTATAAAAAAACAATCTTCCTATCCTCATATTTGCCATTCCGATTCCAAATATCAAAATAAGCATCCCCCATCATTGATGTCTGGTAGAGAGAGGAGCAAGTAAGGAAGCTTTCTGCCATCCATATTTTTTTCTTAATATCAGACCATACAGAGATTCTTTTACAACACGCTGTAATGACCGTGGCATTGGAGAAAACAAAAGACCATTAAGGAATTCAGAAAGCAGGAGCTGAATTCCACCTGCACCCAAATGAGAGTTTATCAGTGAAAGCCCTGAAAGAGGGGCCCAGTAGAAAGACTGGGAATGGGTTCGGCTCATTCCTCCACCAGCTCTTGACCACTGCAGGTGTTTCTTATCCCAGGTGACTTTCAGAAATTATTTTGTTAGTAGATAACTTTGTTGACAGAGGTAATTATTGCACTTTATATCCTGATATACAGCTGATGTGGTTATCGTGTGGTATGAAGTAGGTGAGAACATCAGATACCCGCTTCTGTAAAAGTAGTAGGTCTGCTGGCTTCTTTAAACCACCTCCCAAAGCAATGTAGACAAGTTATTACCAACCTTGAGAATGCACCTCAAGGGTTTTGCAAATATGTTTGAGTGGTTTTGTATTCTACAGTATGAACGGGATAATGGAGAACTGAAAAGAAGAACAGTTTTCTCTTATCTATGCTTTTTTGCTTTTTTTCCCTGGTGAAATACTGGATAGCTTTGCCTCTTATGGGCTTGAAAAATAATTGAAATTGAACAATCTAAGAACTCGTATTTAATGTTTGCTTTCTAATTGCTCACATCTCATAGACATACTCAGCCTGTGATAAAGGAAGCACTGTTGTAGGAAAATCAGTTTTATTGACTACTGGGTTTGCCTCTTTTAATTTAATAGAGTGTGTCAAATAAAATGCATGAAACTACTTGTACCTGGTCTAAATACAGCCATGCATGACATTAGTGTCCATGTTTTCATCGTGTGTACAAACAAGTCTTCTCAATATCTTGTGTTTTGCGTAGATCAACAATCAGTGAGGAGCTGCGGACTCTAATCTTGCGGATGCTGGACAAGAACCCCGACACAAGGATCACCATCCCTGAGATTAAGGTAACGTAGAGAACAGACTGGACATCAGTGTTAGAGAGGCGTCAGTGTTAGAGCAGACGTCAAAGTTAGAGCAGACGTCAAAGTAAGAGCAGACGTCAAAGTTAGAGCAGACGTCAGTGTTAGAGCAGACGTCAAAGTTAGAGCAGACGTCAGTGTTAGACCAGACGTCAAAGTTAGAGCAGACGTCAAAGTAAGAGCAGACGTCAAAGTTAGAGCAGACGTCAGTGTTAGAGCCGACGTCAGTGTTAGAGCAGACGTCAAAGTTAGAGCAGACGTCAAAGTAAGAGCAGACGTCAAAGTTAGAGCAGACGTCAGTGTTAGAGCCGACGTCAGTGTTAGAGCCGACGTCAGTGTTAGAGCAGACGTCAGTGTTAGAGCAGACGTCAGGGTTAGAGCCAAGTTTACAGTCAAGTTTTACAGCGCAGGTTACGTTTATCCCTTCAATTCACAAGGTTTTTATTTTTTATTTTTTATTCAAATTATGCTACAAAAATTTTGAATTATTTTGTCAGTAGATGCAAAATGATCATTTAGAATATCATCAGCCTTATACTTCAAATCAATGGGAGCAGCCATGAAGTAACTTGACAAATTAAACTCTGGCTGATTGGTCACTGTGATGATTGTCTCTCCCAAGCAACTTCCCAATCTTTACAGTTGCAGAACACTACAACAATATTCATTAAAACTGATCTCTGGCTCATAGAAAACACTATTATAATCCTAAGCAGTATGCTTTTGACAACCAATATGAGTGATAGCTTGGATCCAGATGCAGAACACAGATATGACAGGAGTCATTTAGATGATATGTATCGCAAACAATGGTAAAAGTTGAACAAGGGAGGGGTGGCTGAGAGGGGATGAGAGGCGACGCTGGGCCGGAGTCGGTAAATCGCAGGTAGGATGGAAATTTGAAGATGAGCCTGGAGCTCAGGAGAACACAAGGTAGCAGACAAAGAACAAATTAAGCACAGGGATGCAAAGTCACTATTCTGTCATAAGTCATTTATGTCTGTGTGCGTGTTCAGATGGACCAGTGGGTAACGAAGGGAGGCACAGACCCCTTGCCTCTTGAAGAGGAGCACTGTTCTGTGGTAGAGGTGACGGAGGAGGACATCCAGAACTCTGTCAAGTTTGTTCCCAGCCTCTCTGCAGTGGTAAGGTCGCCTGACTCTCCTCCATTCAACAACCGCTTTTGCGTCAAATTGATTTGTTTACCCTCATCATTTCCTGGAGAGGTGAAGAAGAGCTACCGCAAAATACAACCACCCAGACGGATTTTACATTTTAGAAGGCAGCCATGATCACCTTCACAGAGGTTACCCAATAACGTTGGTCAACTCTCAAATAAAACAAAAAAAACCTCTTTCAGTACAGAGCAGTTGTCATAGCGAATGAACTGTAACACCCAATGTTATGGGACAAGTTCCTCTAAAAAACAGACTCAAATTATAGCATAGACATAAACCTCTTAATGAAGACGTTGATTATTAATGCCTTCAACTGTTTGACTCAGAAAATTAAGACTTATTTTGGAGGGGAAAAAAAGAAGGAAAAATGTGCCACATTGCAAAGGGTATCACAAAGTTCTAAAGACACCAAGATTAGAATTAACCACAGAGGAAGCAGAGGCTAGGCTGATAAACAGATTTGGAGATGATTTTTGTGCACATCTCATGGTTTTTGACACTTAGCTAGCTAACAGCTAACATGACGCACTGACTTCTGGGGAGAAACAGCAGCTACTCTAAACGAGCCAAAGTTAGCTGTTGCAGGTCGTAAGATAAGAACTGTGCATCGATGTGCAACACACACAAAGCCCCAACATTTTCAATATTAACATTCACAGGTGTTAGATCAGTGGTTTTCAAAGTGGGGTCCTTGAAGGGGTCACAGGGGCTCACCAGCTAAAAGGAGAACAATTTATTTTCAGTATAATTCCATCCAAAATAACATTATGACAGAATGTATCTATGTATGAGTTTGATGTTTGATGAGTTTTTGTAATAAAACATCTAAAAGTAAAATTCTTACCAAATGACGGATAAAACTTTGTCAAATGGAGCCCATGTGTCCGTTTAGGAGCGTTTGAGGTAAAAAAGTTTTGGAAGCACTGCCTTATAATCTACACAAAAACTCAAACACCTGCAGTGTGGACAGGTAAAGTTTCATTAACAGCTACGGCTACGTGAAAAGACACTGCTAACATTTGGTTGTTTTTTTTAAAAATAAACTTGATGCATTTTCCTCCAAAGGGATCAGTCTGCATCTCTATCAGCTGTCACCACAGTGGAGCTCTAAATGCACTCCACTAAAGCATCGACTGTAGAGCCATTTGTTCTATTCATTAAAAACACAGTCACAGTATGAGCTGGTTTACTTTAAATGTTAAACCGTACCTAAAATCCTGCATTCTGCCCCAAACAGTATGTGCAACAGACTACAGTAAATGCATCCTGAGCTGACAGTGAGGTCTCCTGTTTGGATATTAAACATTCAATGCATGGATTTTGAAATGAGTGCAGTTAATGGCACAAACACAACATCCAATGTTGATCTGCCCATATGAACTCCTATGTTTACTCTGTTTGTAAGCATCCTGTGTGTGTGAATGTTTCAGATCATGGTAAGAGCCATGCTGAGGAAGCGTTCCTTCAGTAACCCCTTTGAGTGTCCCAGCAGAAAAGAGGAGAGGTCCATGTCTGCACCTGGCAGCCTGCTCATGTAAGCACACAGTCCACTTCCCTGACGGCCATCCGTGTCCTGACCTCCGTGTACACTTCCCACTTCATCCATGAAGATCAATAAATTAAACCACACAGACACTTTATAAACGCAGAGATTGCTTGAGATTTCGTACTTCACACGTCTCCTCTTTCTGCTTTGTCAGGTTAACGAACATTCACTCCTGCAGCAGCAGCTGCTGCTTTGGGTTGCCATAGCACCATAATTCATTCTTTCATTGTCTGCATTGGGGCTTACAGCTTTCATAAGTGTTTCTTTGTGTGCTGCTTTCAGCTTTCAAGGGTAGAGAAAGACACAGATCAACTAGTGCCTCCGGCTGACCTTGGATTATCTGTTTCTGACTGAAAGCGTCGCAGGGGAAATGGCCAGTCATCTTATCTGATGATGCAATTTCAACATGTACAGTACAGCTGAGGACAAACTGAACTGTTACTGTACTGCGGTTGCCCTTGGGACAGTAATCTGTGTTATGTGTCCAGCAGATGTGATCATAAAGATGGGCAACAATAGGTCTGACTGTGGGCAGACTCTAATCTCCTATAGTGAGGTTTTATTAGATGATTTCTCTTCAATCCAGGCCAAGGTCTCCTCTGTTGTACTACTGTCAGTGGTGCTATTGAAGGTGTCATAGAAGCTATCAGAGTGATTTTGGAGGATTTACCGGGAGTTTAAAGCAGTGCTGCCCCCTGCTGGAAAATGAAAAACGAAAAACCAAGCCTTTGTCCAACTGAGGCTCATGCAATGAAATGTTCAGTCTGGAAACAACTATGGAAACCATGGAGCATGTTACCATCTGTTTCAATCATTTTCATTCTGACATTAATGTACACATATGGAACCATCAACAACAACAGTGGCAGCCTCTGAGAGCCTCAAGAGATTCTGTACTTCAAAAAACAGCTGCTGCTAAAGCTTTAGAAAAATTATATGGGAGAATGTCTTATACTTTCTGTGTAATAGTCTAACAGAGGGAGATTATAAGCAAAATAATTCCTCCTTAGGAAGAGAGAACAACATTGGGAATAGTCCTGCCAGGGGTTGGGGCAAGTAATGCCCTTTTTATGACTGAAAACAAAAGGATTTCTGGGTAATGTGGTTTTGTTAACACCTTTAACTCGTCTATGACCTGATTAATGGGGTTAGTGTAGTGTTCCCTTTAACAATTAAAGAGGTACACAGGGTGAATCACATGAAGTTGTGGGATCATAAAGAGACAGGCTTTAAAAAGAATGGTCAGAATCAGAGAAGTAGAGATATCTGGATTTTTATTCCCTAATGTGGGTCAAGTTCCAAAAAAACTGGCCTGAACTTAATCTGTAAAATTTGTGGAATGCCCCTTTTTAAAAAGTTTGAAAATAATGAGATTTTTTTAATACTGCTTCTCCTGTCTGAGCAAAGTTCCAAAGCATTTAATTTATTCACCCAGAAATAAATATTCTGGCATTATCTCCTCACCCCCATGCTGATGGAAAGTTGGGTGAAATTTCTCAGTGCACAAAACATTTCTGGAGATTCACTCCAGAGTGTTACAGCTTTCAGCAGAAGAAGATTGGGACTAGTTTTAAAACATAAAAAAACAAAGGAATACAAAGATGACATGACTCCATACAGGTTGTAAGGCGTAATCTAAGTCTCCAAAAGCCCCGGGATTCAAGATTGATGTGAAACGAGTTTATTTTTTTATCCATTTTAAGATGACATCTTCGCTGAAGCTAAAGAAGGTGCAAAAACCTGTGCATATAAAACTGCTGCTAGATGTGTTGGTTTTTTTCCTGAAGCTCCAGAAATGTTTCATGGACTAAGAAAGTTCACCTGACTTTCCATCGGCCATCGGCATGGGGATGAGCAGATAATGACTGACTTTTCATTTTTGGATGATTCTCTAAACATCTTAAGAATTTAATCAATTTTCAAAATCAGTGTTAATTATCCTGGAGTGGTCGTTGCGGCTCTAATACTGAGGCTACATGGTACATGTTGATGTTGAGGAGGCGAGGTGTGCACGGGGAGACCGTTTCCCTCTCACTTGTGACTTGTCCATCTTTTCTCCCACTTTGCTGCAGGGACTCGTGGCCCTTCCGGCCCTCTTTAAAACTCCACCCCTCTCTCAGGTAACACTTTGAGCAATACAGTCTGGCACGCTGTCTGTCCAACATCTACCAGCTGCTGCACCCCATCATCACCTTAGACTGTTCAACTCTCGCTTTTAGCCCCATCGTGAAACGTGATGGAGCAACCCTTCCCCAGCTGTTATCTTTCCGCCGCCGCTGCTCTCATTTTATGCTGTGCTACATCGATAAAGTATTTTGTTGTTGTGTTTTTGACATTCATCATGAATAAAATGGAAAAAAAAACAGTTTCTCCGATTACGCCGCCACATGTGGAGAGACAAGCATAGGTAGTGTTGTCATCTAGGTTGTCCAGGTTGAAAGTTGCACAGATAACGTGTCATATTGACTGCGTTCTCTTCCTCTTCTTCTTCCATTTCTCCTTTCAGAAAGAGCAGCACAGGAGATGGGCCTCGAGAAGGAGAGCTGGAGGACCTGCGTGAGGACGAGCCCTCCTCTTGAGTCTTATTAGCGCTTCGTCTTCACCTCCATCCTCTTTACGTCCCTTTGCTTGAACCACCGTATATGCTCATCCCTTCATACATTCGTCCTTCAAATCAGCGAACAGATGGATAAGTCTATATACTCTGAAGAGATCCAAGGTTTTAAATCACATTTTGCAAATCTTCAAACTTGCTTTCATTTTTGCTTCCTGTTAGCCTCAGAGTATCCTCTCCTACCCCAGTTTGCCCCATTTTCCTCTTCCAACACACAGCCTCTGGTCATTAAATTCAATCTTAACTGTTCATCGACTGTTGTAATGGCATCGCTGAACCAATGAAAAGAGAAGCTTTGCTGAATTTCTGGATCATAAACATTTCCAGTTATTGTTATGGAAGAAAGACAAGCTCATATTTGTCAACTGATGCTGCAATGTGGAAAAAGGATTCAGATTTTCTTAAGCAACCTGCATGATGAAAACCGAAGCCTCTTCATTAGTCAACAATATGCTTCAGCATGTAAAATCAAACCATATAATCTCTTCAGTGAGCTACAGGGCTGTTTATTTCTGATCAATGAAGAGGCTTTAATATTGTATGTGTTGAGGCGTCATCAGAGTTATTGTCTCACAGCCCTGTTGCTGCATATGTGCCATCAGCTGCTTTGTCTCCAGCCGGATGGTAGCTGTCCAAGTCTTTTGCTGCCTTCACAATCCTCAGGCTGGATGGAAATGAAATCACTTCTCCAAGGGTGATCACAAAGAAAGGACAGCTACTCTGTTGTGCTTGAACACATCTAAAAGTGACTTTTGCCGCTGTGGGATGTGTAATTATTTGTGACATTTAACGCTTTTTGTGTGTTGCTTGTTTATTTCTGTTCTCTAACGTGTCTCTTTCTGATTTGATGTGAAGTAAGTGTGACATTAATGGGAGCATTTTGATGTTTATGTCATTTGGTGACATGGATGAACAGACTGAAAAAAGGATGTAAACTAATCTGATTTTCAACACATTTAACAATTATAATATATTTTTACCCAACATTCTTGGATTCAGAGCAAATGTAAAGGCTCAATAATCTCATTGTCCAAGTTCAACCTCCATTAGTTATTGTATGGAATCTAGTCCTACAAAATTATCCAGCCTAAGGGACTTTAAAGAAATTATTCTGCCAAAGGTGAGGAGAAAAGGGGTTATTTTTTTACCTCTATCAAAAGTCATTTTCTTCCTCCCTTTCTTCTGCATCATAACCAATAGATTTAAAAAAAAAAAAATTTTAAAAAGGTGTACCTGTATTATAATTCAGCTTTTGGTTATGTTTGCAATTTTTATTTCCATAAATAAAAAATATCTAAAAGTATATTTATAAAATAGTTTGAATCACAGATTGCACCACATCACATTCTTTATGCTTTGATGGTAAAATGAGTTCTACCAAACCATAATTACATTTTGAGATAATAAGGGAACGTGTTAAATATTTTAAATAAGATATTATTAATGCTGGGTTGTGCAATTAAAAAAATTAAATACAAGATTTAACAGTCCTCCTTACGCCACTGTCTTTCGTCCCTTGGCATTGTAGAGCTGGTTAAGCACACAAATGAGACGTCATGGAGGAATGGAAAACACATTTAATCTTTTTATAAATTCAGTCCCTTGTCTTTGAAGATGATTAGCTAATAAAAAAAAAACAAATTAAAAAAAAAAGCCAAACATGTCGTTTTGTCTCGTCTAGCTCAAATCGATGGTCTAAGTAAAATATTAATGCTGGGAAAGGTTGTGCAGTTCTAAAAATGAAATGTGAAATTTAACAGCCCTCCTCACACCAGTCACTTTCAGTAATTTGCCTGACTGATCATATAAAGTTCCAATTAGCCTTAGAAGTTTGTAGAGCTGGGTAAACAAGTTAGTTAGCATGGTAGTCCAGTGAGATGACAAATGTTAAGGAAGAAAAGGCATTTGTATTGTTTGTGATTTGAGTCGTTTGCCTTTCAGATGGTTGACTGACTTAAAAAAAGCCAAATGTGTTGGTTGTTTTAGCTTTTCCGTCTCCGCAGCAGCTCTGCCTGAGGTAGACGTGTATGTTTGAGTCTCTCTCTGACAGAAAGTATATTTGGCTGGCAGAGTTCCCGGATCACTTGAACCGCAGTGAAAAGCATTTCAATGTTAAGATTAGGTCTAGCCTGCCAAGAAGAACACTCCCCCATCCACTTTAGTGTTATTATTATGACAGGTTAGAATAGAGAGTGTAAGAGTTCCCCTCTCCAGTGATGGATGCTAACTGAAGCTCAGAGAACAGAGAAGAGTTGGTAGAAACTTAACAGGACAGCGTGTCACATTGTCTACGGAGCCTCTGTGTGCAGGGATTCATGTTCACATAAGCAGGGATTCATGCATAAAACTCATGAATGCAGTTGACTGTAAATGACAACTTTATTATCACGTGAAGGCCAGATAATGTTAGGCTTTATATCTCTTAATTTTATCGTTTTATAAAACTCGATCTATTTCTAGAGGATGAATTATCTTCATGTCTAATTGTCTGAACTGTATGTACAGTTTAAAATTATGGGATGTGGTCATTCGTTTAATGTGTTTTGATTTCGTTTCTTCTGAGGATGATGGTGGTGAAGTTGTGGTTGCAGGATAAACTTCAATGAAGGGCTGTTTGCACCAAAAAGAATGAAATGGCGTGTAATATTTTATTCACACACATCACATTTTATAAGATTTTTCTTTTTAATTGTTGGTGTTAGCAGATTATGTTTTTGCATGAGCATTCATTTGTGTCGGAGTTGCTGTTGCCGTTGTCTTAATCATTGTTGCATTATTGGCTCATTTACCTGATCTCAAATCAGGTCACTCATCTCTCTCTGTTTTCCTCACTGAAGAAAAAACTGCTTATATTGAAATATTTACACTTTTCCACCTACAGATACACATTAAAGTTATTACAAATGCACACCAGTGGTACCTGCCAACCATTTAACATTGTACAGTAAATGAAAAGCTGTAGTTCACCTGTAAAAGACCATATTTACTGTGCATCATATGTTATCACAGACTCTTGTGCTTGTTGGAGCATTGCCTCTGATGTAACTGCATGTCAGTTCATGCCAGAGCTTCTGTTTTTGCAAATGAAGTTGAAATATCTCCATTTTCCAGTATCTTATCCACCTGTCTGTGCAAACAGTTGCTGCATAAAATTGGTTCGTAATGAATGTTTTTGCTGCACATATCCATATAATACCAGAATTGTGAATGATGTCTAAAATTTTTAAGAGACAACTGGACTTTACTGTGGAAATGATGCATCATATAAAACACTGTAAACACCATTCCAGCATCAGGAATCAGAGGACAGGAGCAGCTTGGAA
The DNA here is from genome assembly GCA_037577475.1 of Chaunax sp. Z400. Taxonomy (NCBI): domain Eukaryota; kingdom Metazoa; phylum Chordata; class Actinopteri; order Lophiiformes; family Chaunacidae; genus Chaunax; species Chaunax sp. Z400. The sequence continues at coordinate 5,965,749 of CM075201.1, forward strand.
TCGCAGCTTTGTGTTAAAGATGTTCTTTAGACACGCAGCGATGGATGGTTACTAGCTGCCCTTGAAGATGAACAGTTATCCCTCTTCTATTAAGTTATTTACTTACTTGGCAGATCCACATCTTTTTTTAACAGATCTCAGTTACAGCTGGTGGAAATTAGAACTGAGGAAGCCTTTTGGATGAGAGGAGAAATGTCTTCAAACCTTAAAAAGAAATCCAGTTGCTTCTGATTCAAACCTTTGAGGAACTTTGGTGTGGCCATTTAGAAGCCCTTTACTCTACGTTTTAATACTGTAATTCCTGAGCTGATGGTTTTCGCTGACCCATTTCAACCTGCAGAGATTTCGCCTTTTCTGCCAACAAGGTTATGTTTTGTCCCATGTGGATGATTTGTTGCAGGATTACACAAAAAAACACTCATCAGATTCCCATGACACTAGGTTGGAGGATGAGTCTTGGGGCAGAAGTGGTCCTATTAAATTTAGGATTTTGGTGTGGATCTGTTTTTTGTCTCATTTTCTTTCACATTGTGAGATGGGCTGATTTTCATCATTTTCTTTAATTTCTCAGGGAAAGGTATCTTTAGGATCTTGGTATTTATGAGTGTTTGTCATTTAAAAAAAAGGCTTGATTGAATTAAAGGGGACTGTTGGATCTTGGCGGAGCTATGCGCTCTACTGAGTGCCATTTTAGTTTTCATTATGCAAAACCACTCCTCCAAATTGTTACTTTTCACTAAGGTTATTACGTTTAAAACTTTGAACGTTTTTGAAGGCTTGCCAATAACGGCTCTTTAAAGCAACACGCAGTTGCAACTACATTTAAATGGCATCTGTATTGATTGCATTTAATTGAATTAAGCCTAAAGATGGTACTACAGCACATGATAAATTTACCCGACCATTAATTGTCACCTGGCTGAATAATTCTCTTGCAATTCTGCACAATTAATCCTTGAGGAAAGTCCTGACACTTGGAGACTTAGGATAGCCTATGCTATCACTGTTTTGACGCACATCTAATATATAATAAATACTATTTTGAAAATCTGAAATGTTGGATTAAGCACAGAGGTTTTTTTCTTCATGGTTTCTAGCTCAGGGTTGTAACTGTAGTGAAACACAAATCAATTGGTGCAGTTGCCACAGTTGCAGTAGAGGAATTGAGCAACAGTGACTAATTTCTTATGATTTCAGGTCATTATTCCACACAGAGGAGACTGTAGGAGAGCGAGTTTGTATATAATATGGAGTAAGGGATGATTTGGTCAGTGCTGTATATGTGACTGTCCTGAAGGTGCCTGCCGTCTCTGTGTCTGGACGTCTGTTTCGTGTTTTCTCGTGCATTTCTATGAATGTACTCGCCTGTGTCAAGTCTCTCATACTAAAAAAGAAAGCATGGCACATTCTTAATGCAATTACTGCAATTGTAAATATGTACTAATATATATAAAGAAGCTATTTTTTGCATGCTTTTTGTACACTTAAACACAATCAAAAACAATAAAAGAGAAAATATTAATCCCTTTTCTTGTATTTTTTTATTCTCAACTTCTTCCACTGTGAGGCAGAAAAAGCAGTGATATTACAGTACATCTTTTATTGAATTCAGTTGTTGATCACAGGATGCACATGATGGTTGAATCACAGTGGTACATCCACATGTTTCGTGTGTGTATCTTGCTTCCAAAAAAACAGTGAGAGATTATGGACACTTGTGTATACACACACCAGCAAACAAGTGTGAGCAATTGTTCCTTCACCTGTCCGGATATGCAGATTGTTTGGAGGTCTAGGTTACACCCAACGTGTGAACAGAAGCAAACAGAGCGACACCCAAAAAACACATACTGCTGAGCTGGAGCTCTACATACAGTCTGTCAGAGCAGTTTTAGAAGAAGGAAGATGTTGATAGAAGACGCTGTTGTAGGTTGAGAAGAAAAAGAGGATACATGGAGCAATGCCGGTGCCATCATCTCCTGTCCTGAGTCCATTTACAGAGTGTGTCTGTTGTCCTGCAGGCCTCTTGTGTGTTGTATCTCCTCCCAGGTCACTTCTACTCAGGAATATCAGATAAATTAAAAAAATCAGTCATAACAGAAGCTAAACAAGTAAAGGTCATTAGTCCAATAAGCATGGATGTCTTACTTTAGAGGCCTCAGTCTCTGTGCTTCCTGCCTCAGAATTAGCTTCCTGCAGGGCAAAAGTCAAATCCACAGGATAGGAGCTATTTAGACTTCTTGGATAACAACAAAAGTTTTTCTCCTTGTGCTCACATGATAGAGTACGTAAAAAAAAAAAAAATCTACTCTACTGTCTAGACTTGAACATCCACTCACATTGGACTGCCCAGTTCCTTGGACTTGTCTTGTATTTGCTTCAAGGTTGTAATAGACACCTGTGTCTATACCAAGCAACTCGCTCTCAAGCTGTAAATACAAAATGTTCTGCCTGTTTCAGTTAAAGGTGGAAACTGTCTGCGAGGGATGGGAGGAGAATTCATCGCAGATAAAAGGCTGTGCTGTACTGGGCATACGTGGTCCTGCACTGGCCATGAATGTCACAGGAATAAAAACAGGATTAATCTAATGCTCAGTGAAGGTTACTATGCCTGTGCGTAAGTCATGTCTGGGTCTGATGTCTGTGGCATTTCTTCACACGAAATGAGACACATGAAAAGATGTTAAGATAAAGAATAGTTCTGCTACATCTGTCCTGTGTTACAGTTTAATGCCTCTCTGCTGCCACTTCATATTCACACTAATATTACATTAAAACAGAATTTTTAATTCTGTTTCTGTTTAAAAAGAAAAGCCTCTTACCTTTGCGTGTGTGCCTGTGCATTTGAATTTCATGCTCTTGTAAAAGTCTCTCTTTGGTAGCAAATAGAGCAGAACCAAGTCACATACCACAGTTGCCTAGAAAAAAATCAGGAATATCTGAATTTGTATACAAATTATTTCACAGAGAGTAAATAATTATTGCCAGAGGCATGTCCAGAAGGAGGGCCTGTGGGGCCACCCTTCAAATCTGAGTGGCCACCCCAACTGCCAACCTATTATCCTACCATATGATTGGCTATCTGCCCAGTCAGATGTGGGACCTTTGTTCCTTCTAACTGTCCATGAATATTTTTGAATGTGTATTGTTCCTTCACCTTCTTTTATAAGTAAAGTTTCTTATTGAGGACTTAAAGAATTAAGTTATAGAGCCTTTATATTATTTTTGTTTGATCCCACTCTGATGTGTTGTGGCTGGTTAGACTGATTGTCTTTCAATTTCAAAGCATTTATTACCACCTCCAAAGAGGGGTGGGTGGGTTGGTTGATTGGTAGGTTGGTTGGTCAGCAGGATTACTTGAAAACAGAAACCAAATTTCATAAAAAGTTCCAAATGGATTGGGCTGGGGCCCAACCCACGCTAAAACTACTAAACCAACTTCCCCCAAAATATTTGTACAACTTGACTTAACATTGCAAAATAGTGTATTTTAGACATTTTGTTGATTTATATATGAGTGTATAGTGTGCTGCAGATCCAGATAATAATCCAGATCTGCTGGATAAAAATGCATTATTTATTTGTAGGGGGAGATTTTTAATTAGCTAATGTAATGTACCAAATAGGGCTAGTAACACACAACCACCAGCTGAGATAATGGGGTTTAGAATAATCTCCTACAGTTTTATCAATGTATCCACACAAGTATGTTTTATATTATGATTTTTGGAGGGGATCCAGAAATTAAAGAAAAAACACAGGAAAGTAAGAAAATGTAAGAAACTGTAATGTTGCTAATTAAAATACACATATGAAATGGTACATTTTTCTTATTCTGATGTGTCTGGTGTGCACACTCCTCATGCCACCCTTGCACAAGTCAGTGTCACACTTAGGCCACCCCATTTGAAAAAAGAGTCTGGACACACCCCTGATTATTGCGAGAATTAGTCAAGCTACAACATACCACTCCAAAAATGCCCACTCCAGAGCCAATAGCTGTCAGTGTTGGGATTATATCAAATCTTCTCGCCTGTGAAGAACAAAGTGTCAATTATTAAAAATATTTTTAGAATCAGAAATTCATATCAGTAAAAAATATCTACATGACTCACCACTGAATGCACAATGATATCTATCCTGATCCCAAACACTTTGAGAAGGGTTCTTTTCGGAATTTTGTCCTCCAAATAATGCTTTGCATATCTACAAAGAGCCATGGGAATCATCACAATATGTTACATAAAATGCATTTACCAAAGCGTTTAGTAAATATTTATACTTCCCAGATGGGTTGTTCTGCATGCCCCATTAAACAGAGCCAGACTAGCTGTTTCCCCCTGTTTCCAGGCTTTATGCTAAGCTTATCTCAGTGCCTGCTGGCTGACAAGAGATTTGTATCATTCTTTCGATTTAATTCTCACAAAGGAGGCAAATAAGCATATTTCCCAAATCTTAAACTCTTGCTTTAAGAACCAGAGCGAAGAATGACAAGTATTTCTGTAGTGCAAAAGTGCCGAGTATATGTACACACCTGAAATTGTAGCCCACTGACGCTCTGGCTTTGTCTGTTTCATCTGGGTTTCCGTACAGGCCATGGAAGTAGTATTTTGGCCTACAGTGTTTTACATCCACATCTAGGTTACATGTCCAGTCGACCACAATACCAATGGCCCCGCCCTGTCGGGACACAACCATATGATACATTATGCAAGACTCCACAATAACAAAAGAGACAAAAGAAAATACCCAACAACAATACATGTCCAGCTGTGATCAGATTGAATAGAAATCCACCTGAAAACATTCAGATCGTCTGCAGCTGACTTACCACTGTACCTATTGTTTCAAAATTGAAACCAGACAGTTTAACTATGTCTCCCAGTTTGAATATGGGACACAGCGGATCCGTCTCTGGATCATGAAGGCATTTACTGATGTAAGAGAGATCGATACCTTCCACCAGGTTACTCCTGAAAAACACGTAGACATTATAAAACACTGTTATTCTTTAAATAAGGCTATTTTAGAGTGCTCAATATTGTCCAGGAAACATCTAATATTACATTTGTTTGGTTGCATATGAAAGATAATGGGTCATTCCTGTGTATGTTCTAGTCAGGTTGTCTGCATGAAGCAGTTATGAGTCACAACTTTTAACTAATCATCTGAAATTTACTTTTTTGTGCAGTTAAAAGCACAAAATCCTCCTTTATCCTTCAGCAAAAACTACAGCATTACTAAAGTGGAATTAAAACATATTTTAGGAAATAGGTATTAAAAAGATTTGTTGACTGTAAGCATGAAAAAAAAATCGTCTCTGTATCAACAAAACTTTGATTCCTATTTGGTCAGAATATGCAATTAAAAAAATTTTGTCAGAGTTTTAGCAGCGCGTGTTTCTTTTTCTGCTTTCTTTATTTTCTTTCTAACTTCATTGAGTGAGCGACTCATGAATTGTTTGGTCTGAGATCCTGGTGCTCAATATCTGGTGGCAGTAAACGTCATACTGTATATTTAACTTTAAAAAATATACGTCGAGTTTTTACAAACCTCTAGACAACCCTGGTGACATCATCAGGTTATGTTCTCAAACATCTCCACAGTCACAAAAGCCATTTTACTACAACATATCTTTTTCACAAGCAGAGAGGCTCTAACCATGACAAGTAAAGATCTTATTCGATATATCATATATTTTATTTTGAATACATTTGATTTGACATGAGTGGGATCCATCACCTTGTGACGCCAAACAAGGGGAAGGTTATAGAATTTTTGATGAACAGTGTGAAGTTAATTGCAGACATCAACAAAGGGGGACTGGATGGAGATAAACAGAAGAGAGAAGAGCGTCAAATCAAATAATCCCGTTTACTTTACAGAATCATCACAAATCCAGTCATCATCACATGTATCTCAGGTCAGAATCAGTTTTCAGTATAAATAATTCAGTGTTTCCTCATACTCTGGGATGTGCAGATCGTCCTCCACAGGGCACCAGGCAAACACCTCACAGGTCTTAGTGGTATTCACGCAGACCCCCGTCATTTCTCCTTGAAAATAAAAACACAAGAGAACAAGATGTGTTTTGACCCTCAGGAAAAAAAAGACTAGGCTTTAATCATCTTATCTTGAATTAGCATAAACCACAGCAAGCAAGATATAAAAGTGAAGCAGTAGCTTCACTTTTAGCTGTTTCCTTTATCTGACCCTGATCCCTGCATAAGATTTCTCTCTGTGTGATTAGCTTTGTTGGTATCAGCCGGTCTCATCGTGTGCCGGATGAGTTCACAGACAGTTCTCCGGCAGGCATTCGGTCTCTGACTTTTCACTGGAGCACACCAGTCTGTTTGGCTACAGGGGCGCCCTCCATGTTTACTTGTCTATAAGCATAGAGACAGAACGCCGCCTCTGAAGAGCTACAAGCACCTCAAGGTGAATGTGACTGGTCTGAAACAGACGGATCCAACGCTTTGGCTAACATTGGCATTATTGAAGCTGATGTGAGCCACAGAGGACTTGAAAGGCTCAGAAGTTAACCCTGGGACATCCGGAGGACAATAAATTATATAACTGCACTTTGAAGTTGCTGACGATACTGTGTATGTTTGAACATAATAAAACACTCTTACCGAAATGGTTATTTGTTTTTAACATTTCTGTGTGCTTATGATTTGTGCCAGCTCTTACACGATTGTGCCTGTGACTACGTATACACGCATGCGACTACTTGCTTAAGGCAGGGTTATAGTAGGGGTTATAGCACACAGACAGTGTGTTTGGTTGCCAAGACTTCTGTTGTTGATTTTTTTCTTTTAATCTCACTGCTGGACAAGAGTGCTACATAAATTATTATGTCTACATGTTTACCCTAGCAGCAACAGTGATGAGCTCTGGTGTATTTCAATTTCTACCATGTGAGTACAGCATAATAGAGGAAGATCTCAAGGGCCACAACCCATATTGCAAATACACCTCTCCATAACCTGATATAATCCTCTATGATGTACCGAGGGAGGTCCATCATAATTCTGTCAACGGCTTTAAGACGTTTAGGAGGTTGAATTTAAGAGAGGCTTTAGTCTCAGGGAAAAACAAAACAAGATAATACAAAGTCAAAGAGTTGGCTTTGAGTTTGGCCTCGGATGGAGAAAAGGTTACTCGGTGAAGACAGCTAAGGTCACACACACTGCCAGGTCATGAGGATTTACCGTGTCCTGTACGTTTGTAACCCCCTCCTTCACAGTCAGCATTTTTGTTGCAGTCGTGTTTGCCTGGGAGCTGTTCCACAGAAGAGATCGGGGTCAGTGTGTGGACAAAACAGTGGAGTATGAATGTGAATAAACCAGTAGTTTTGAACAAGAAAACGATGTGAAAATTAAATTTTGCAGCATAAAAAAACTGCCGTTTATGTCATCATAAGGCCAGAACGCAATTGTCCAATTACAGAAACAGTCTTTCAATGAGACACAATTTCCATTTTGTGTTACAATTTATGGTAGTGTATCAGTTAGAGGAAAATAAATCAGGGAGAAGGAGAGACGATAAAGAAAAAAGGTGGCATTTTCTCTTACCTCTGGACACTTTCCCATCTTCTGACCCTCAGTTATGATGTAGTTTGTCATGACCACAAAAGATGAGTCTCCCTGAAGTTTAGAATTAAGAGAAGTAGTGTGTTAATTTTCTTTTTATATCATTATGACACACTGAAGGCTGCAGTAGTAGTTATGCAACATGCTCAAGTTAATGTTTATTCAACCATTACTGAGTCCTGTCCCAGTGTGACCCTGCTGATATCACAAACACATTCATACAAAACCTGCTACATCCCAAAAAGGCACATGTCGTGTCAGTTTTCTGCTTAAAGGAATACTTTGATATCTTTGGGAATATACCTTTTGTCTTTCCTGCTATGAGCTTAAAAAGAAATTTGATAGGTTTTCATATTTATATGGTCATTAGTAAGCTAGAACCAGAAGCAAGACTGGAAACAGGCAAACAGTTGTCAGTACTTCTAAAACCTTTCTAAATAACATGTCTTGCATGTTTTATGAACACAAAAGCAACACTCTGCAGTTGTATGTGGTGTTTTGAGGTATAGCATCCCGTACACCAGATAGCAGCGGGCAGTTTCCCGCAGTCTTTATGCTAAATACCATGACATTCCACTCAGCTCTCTGCCAGAAACCAAATATTACTTGATCCCTGATCTTGATTGTTGAATCTGTTCAAAATTTGTAAAAAAAAATTTAAAAAAAGAAGAAGAAAAGGGGGGGGGTTGGTCGTGAGCAAGAAGTTATCACTTGTTGGTTGCTGTGTTTTCTGACAAGGCAAATTTCTGCCTGATGCCACTCGTGCAAATTGGATTTGAATTTGCTGAATTGTTAGCGCTGTACGTGTTGATTTGGTGCCAACAACCAATGCACCAACTGTGCAGACATTAGCTGTAAGGCTGCTAGCAACAAATGCACAGACCATGTCTATGGTTCCACCTCTGACTGAACTTAGAACTCAGTAGAGACTCTTCTGTTTTTCCTTTTTCTCTCTCACTTCTTCACTTTGCCCAAAGGTAAAGAACTGCCACATTGGCCATATTCAGAACTTGAACTATTTCATTATAGTTCTCTCAAATGAAAGCGTCAAAAGAGATACATTTGATTAGTAAAACACTGATGGTCTGGATAATATTCTCAGATAAAGATTTCAGAATAAAGATGAACACTTTATACCTGCTGTGCTCCATGAAAGCGTGAGACCAGAGGGACTTTTTCTTTATTTTATGGGTGGGTTTATCTTTCCAAACCAGGTGACCTATCTGTTCTGAATTAGTAAAGGTCCACACCCTGTCCTCAAAGCAGACATGACTATCTTCATTGTATCTCTTTGGATTACCACGCCTCAATAGGTCAACAAAGAAATATATATGAGTTTTGCTTTTGATGGATTGTTTTCTCTGTTCTTTAGGAGATGCACGCAACCACTTTCGGGACTCATTGAGACATCTTAATGTTGAAAAAGTCAGATTATCATTGTGTCGTCATCAAGTGGCAAAAAATCTAGTCAACACAGATGATTTCATGAGTTAACCTGGATTTCTGTCATAATCTGGCCTTTTTCATTCATGGAGCAGAGCATTCCTCTCTGACTCAGTCTCATGTTTTATTCACTCTGGCAGTTTGAATCATGGACTAGGATGCTGACTTCACATCATCTGAGTCTGACCCAGATTTACCAGAATCCTGTCAACAGTGGTCAGCGATTTCAAACACATTACTGACCAGTTTATGAGCACAAATGGAATATTCCTGCATGTGTGGAAGGTTTCAGCCAGTCCTTCACCAACCTGCGAAGGGAAGACATAGTCGGCTACGTCCCAGACTCTCTCACTTCCGGTCACATTGGTGTAGCCCACTCCTTTCATTTTACTGAAGACAGAGCCCACCGCTGTGTCTGTGATCTGGTATCCTTTCTCATATATGAACACCCACCTATATGAGACAAAGAGAACATCCTGTCAGGTCTGTCAGCACCTCAGACTCCAACTCCAACCATCCAACCAACCCCACAGGCAGGGGCATGTATAGGGGTGATGTCAAGTTTCTGCACAGCAATCCCATATGCCAGAAGCATACCTCACAGGGACACATGACCATGCTGTGTTTGTACAATGCCATTGTGGTCACACTCTTCAGCTTACTGCCACTGAGATGCTTCTGACTTATGGACGGGCTCAAGTAGAAAGTGAACAACAAAGCTTTTTTTTTTGTTTGGTTGAAATAGACTATGAGCAATAATGAAAGGTTCCCAGCTTATAGCACAGATGGACAGAAAGTATTTCTGATATCTGAATGTAACATTAAAACATCAGCTTATTATTTATCAGTACAAACATGCAAACCATCCTCCTCCAAGTACACTGATTATGATCATGAACAGCTGAAAGTAACCACGTTAACACACTGCAATCAGGTACAATACAAATGTACTTCTACTTCACTCGAGTATATTTATTTTGAGCTACTTTTCTTCTACTCTACTACATTTTAGATAGAAATATTCTATGTTTTACTCCACTATGTGTATAACCAAGGAGGTTGTTTTTTGATTGGTTGGTTGGTTGGTTTGTTGGTTGGTTTATCAGCCGAATTTGGCAAAAGCTACAGGATAAATTTCCACAAAACCTGTTTGTAGGGTGGGGCATGACTCAGGAAAGATCCAATAAGATTTTTCCACTAATTGCACAAAAACTACTGAGGTGATTTCCACAAACGTTGTGGTGGGATGGGGCATATGTCAGTCAAGCTAAACACATGTAGGATTGATTGGTCATGGTGGAGGTATTTGCTCTACAGAGTATCATTCCAGACACATTTCTCCTTCAAACCTCCCACATGATTTCAATTAAATTATTGTTTTTGGTACAACGAGGTGAAAATATTCAGTGCTTTACATAAAAAGCAAAGATTAAACTAACTTGAAAAAAGAAAAGTTCATGTCTGTTTATCCTTACATGTCAAATACCTTTACATAAAGTTAGAACTATCTCCATCTCAAACAGCTGAGATCTGGTGGTTATATTATCTTATTTAAAAGAATGTTTGAAGACTTATTCATATTAATAGGTTTTGCTTCCATGTTTTTAGGTCTGTTTTTATTCCTATTTTTTGGTAACACTGTTCTGTTCTAATTCTATTGATGTTTTTACATTTTATCCTTGGGTTTTATTTATGGTCTTTTATTTATTCCTTGGCCTGTTTTATTCATACATAACAGTATATTATTTTTGTGTTTGTAGACCTGTTGTAAAACACTCTTTGGTTTTTGATGATTTTATCTTATAAATGTAAACTTCATCAGTATATTGATATTATTATCAGTGACACACAATTTTTCATACAGAGAAAATACTTTTACTTTGATACTTCAACTACTTTTTGCTGATATTAGGCTACGTCTGTATTTTCAGTTGAGCTTGACTTGAATGCAGGACATTTCTCATGTAATGGAGTATTTTTATGTTGTTTTTTGATGTTTTACCTGAGCAAAGGATCTGAGTAGTTCTTCACCACTGATAGTCTATAAAGAGATATGAAATCCACTGTGGTAGAACTCCTGGCCTTACAGCATTTTCCCTTCATCTGCCAGGTACGGTCGTAAAGACAAGTGACAAACTGCAGTTATGTCGAGTTGCTTATATTAAGAACAAAGAGCCATAAAATAATTCCCATCTAGTAGCAACCAGGTTCTGTGTGTCTGGACAGGCGGTAGGACAACAGCTGGCATGCACTGAGAAGACACCATAATGCACATGCAGCACTATTATATATATAGGGTGTGAAAAGCAACTACCCCCTGGTAGAAAGCCAACATGACAGCATGTATTGCAACATATGTTCATTTGTCCGTGGACAATGAAAGCACCTCCAGCAACAGATGAATAGAAACATCTCTCAAACTATACACACTGAAATAGAGTAAGTGTGTACAATGAGCTGAAAGGCACAACTTCTATCAGTTCAAGAGGAAATGGAGAAAAAATAGAGCACATTAATGGAATAAAGAAACCCGTGAGCGTGAAATAATGGATGAATCTTCCGAAACAGCAGCGTAAGTGAGATCTGTATCTGCTCCGACAGAGGGAGGCTTTTCTTCCTCGCTGCCATACTGTCGCTCTGAGATTAGTGAGGACAAATCAGAATGGGAAAAGAAATCAGTATTTAATGAATCATATTGAAATGCAAACAATGGATTGCCATTTTTTTCAACTTAAAAGTGACAATATGGGAATTAAATAAGAGAAAAGTCTTTGTGGTTTTCTGAAGCTGATGTTCTCTATAAAAAGCAGTTGTGTGGGATTTTTTTTTCTTTTTCTGAGAGACCCGTGCAGAGCTCCTACTGGTATGTGTACTTTTAAACAGTAGCTGGCCATGGATGCATTATTTTTCATATGTAAGAATAACTGTCAGGAGAGGCACTGAAAGCACAAAAATACTATACATCTGTAAAATAGGTGCCAGAAACTAATTACATTTCCATTTTCTTTTGATATATGTTACAATATTTAAAAGGTAAATCAGCAAAAATATTTATTCATAATATTCCTGACAAAATCACCAGTAATTTCTTTACATTATCACTGTAATGCCTGAGAGAAACGCTGACTTCTGCTCTGACCTGACAGCCTGTCACTTGAACCCTGAAGAGTAGAATAGGCAGCTTTATAATTACATCTCTTTCCATGCCCATCACCAGCTTCAATGTGGTCTGATGGCTGCAAAAGGCAGCTGACAGGAGGGACCATTGTCATACATGGGCAACCTTCATGTCAAAAGAGACCCAAATTTTGAAAGGCTACCTTTTTTTCTTTTCTTTTTTTTACATCAGTGCACAGTGCAGACTAAAACCACTATTCACACAATTCACAGCCACATCATCTTAAGATTAGTCACGGTGTGAAGTGAAAGAAATGATTCACATATCGTTTGTTGGGATCTGACTCTGCAGATTGTCAAATAATAAAGGACAATGACGACCATCACATTTTTGCTCTCCATCAGTGTCACCAGCAGAAGGTAACACTGGCTGCAAATTAGGCAGCAGATGATTGTTATCTGTGTTAGCATATGCCTCAGCATGTTCATCATCCACAGCTCCTCAGGTTGTGTTGCTCAGAGGTGTGTACACACATGCATAGCCCATGAGTAATTTCAAACTAACAAATGCAGAGACCTGGAAGATGTTTGTTAAGAGTGAATTTAAGAAGGAATGACTCCAACATGTCAAAACAAGTCTGTGGAGTAAATATGCTGTATCCTTGTCTCAACATGAGACGAGCAGATAATTAAAAAAAACGGTCATTGCTCTTTTTGTTTGGTTTGCAGTATCTATTTACTGAGTCCAACACAGTACAGTCGGTACGTACTGTATCTCTCGGTAACACCCTCCAGAAGTCAAATGAAACATCTTCCTTTTACAAAAATAATAATTTGATTAGTGCATGATGCTTGTTGTCAGTGAACCGTGCAAAATTAAAACATCTACGTCACTCTAGTGAGAGTTGGGATTTGCAGGGTCACTCTGAGAGGTCATTTGGATCAGACTGAGTCACTACTAGCAAGTTGAAGCAGAAAGGACAACGCAAATCATCTCTGTACTCCAGCCTGCCCGTCATCGCTCAAAACAGAAAAAATAAAAAGACTGTTTGGGTCTTACCCAATGATGTAGGCCAGGACCCCCAGCTGGATCAGACGACACACCACTCCCACCCTCCTGTTCCTCACCAGCACCTGGCGGGGGGTCTCATACTCAAAGAAGAAGTCAGAGATGGCGTTGGTGATTTGGCTCTTCATCTTCTCTCCTCAGCTGACCCACAGATAGAAGGGTCTCTCACTTCACCCCTCTTGCATATAACCACCTGGACTCCACTTCTGCTCCTGGTGCCCTCTGCCTCGTTCCTCACAAGTGGCAACGGTCCTCTGCCTCTTCCCATAAGTAACGTCTGACGCACTTCATGAGAAGTCCTGAAGTGTACTTCTCACTCTCTCCCACCCCCGCTGCTCTCCTTCTCTCCCTTCCTCTTTCTCTCCCCACAGGGTCACTCTCTTTGCAGTCTACCCCATGTGTCCCTCTTCCTGTCCTTGCTTTTCATTGCATCTCTCTTCTCTTTTTTGCACAAATTTAAAGAAATTATTTTTTTTTTAATTCATTCTTGGCTTGAATACAAGTTCAAATAGCTCAGCAGCAGCCAAACAAGCACTGGACCTACTGCTGTCTGTGTTAGCAGACAAGCCTTATCGTCTCCACGGACACACCATGCGAGCTCAACACAAACACAGTCTGCTTGTTTGCCTGCTCTCATGTCACAATTTGCAGACATTAAGCCTTCTTATGTTTTATCATCATTTTGTGTGGGGGAAATATTTTGGGTCTCTCACCCCACTCAATTCAATCTTTCCTTTCATATACTGAGAGGTGCTTTGCATTTCTAATCTTCATTCTCAGAGGAAAGAAAGTGGCAAACACAAAATAATAATGAAAGTGAAACATTCCACTTCAGTATATGAACACATCACATAAGGTCCTCCTCTGACAAGTGTCTCCCTTATATGTGTACAGTGCTTTCTAATCTCCAGAGATTAGCAAAAGGATCATCTTAGTTTGGAATCGTGTTTAAAATCCAAATCTAAATCTGGTTAAAGCCTATTCCAAAAAACATATGAATACAAATTTGATATCACCAATGCATCGAATTTGGTAGGATTTCAAGGATTTTGCAAGGATTGCAAAAAAAGAGGCCATGACAATCTAAATAATAACCTAATATGATCTGTTAGGCCAAATGTAATGTGTGCCAATTTGCACAAGCTGTTATTTTTACAGGGAAACGTTGGGATGACTGAAAATGTACATCCCTCATTCTCTGGATTATCCATTCTTCTTGTCTGTATTGGACTGATTCTGGAGATAAATGCTGTGGTGGAATTATACTTACTTTTTTAAAGATGTTATCATCTTAACCTTAAATTAATTCTATTCACCTCTTTTGCATTAAAAGTTGAGGAAGAAATCTCAGAGATGAAGATCTCAGAACTTAGGTAAACAGATCCAGAACTTTCCGCATGCATAGATGCTACTAGAGGTTAGTGACAAGATATTTACACTAATTTGAGTGAACCAACCCATTAAATATAAAAGTACAGTACCAGCAGCATGAGAGTGTAAGACAGGGTCTGAAAGTGAACATCATGACCATGCGAACATGCTTAGTTTAGCAGGAATAACAGGATCTTAAGTTCGTTTGTCAGACTGATTACATTTTCCAGTTGAAATTTCCACTAATTGAAATTTTAATTGTCAAGGGAAAACAAAGTTACAGGATTCATCCTCTGGGCACCATTACAACTTGCAAATGGAAAGCCATCCCTTAGTTGCTGCGATAGTTCAGTCTGGACCACATGACCAGACAAACATTACCATTTGTCTTGGCTAAAAAGGTCATATCCATTTATATCAGGGAAGACAAAGAAGCACAGAATCTTGACAATATATTGAATGGCAATATTTTGTCAAGATAAAAATTGGACAAATTGCAAACTAGAATGGCCTGCCTACCAACCTACTCATGCCTTTTCAGCTTGCCTGATACATGCCCTGCATGTAGCTCCATAAATATAAGATTTTGTGGAAATCAGTTCTGTAGTTTGTGCCTGATTAAGGAAATTTTCTAAAATTCCTGCAATGTTAAGGAAAGTTCCAAAAGGTTTCTGGTCTTTGTCCCATCCTATTAAAAAAATAAGGCAAAATCCTTCCAAAAAAAAAAAGGTTTGATGAAAATCCATTCATTATTTTTTCTTCTCTAAACCAAACAACAAATGGACACAGTTTAAAACGAAACATCGTCGGTTGAGGTTGTCTGAGCAGTGTAGCATCACATTCTCAGTTAGGAATGTAGAGGTTTATATAAACCTGTGGTTCATTATTACAGCAGCCTATGCTGTCATCAGAAGCTTACCATTGACTTCGTTCATGTGCAGCAACTTTTAAACCCGGACATTAAGGACATAAACTCACCAAAGAACAGAAACATGATTTTAAGTTGAAGCTGATGCTGTATTGCCTTGTTGGGGTTGATCCAACAACATGTTTCACTTTACATTCCTCTGCAATCAAACAAGTTTCTTCAGCAAGTCAAAACATCAGTTACGTAATTTCCTGTGTATTGCTAAATAAGGTTCTGCCGAGAACATGTTTGTGCTTGAACTGTCTCTGTCAATTTGACACATCCAATCCAGAAAGCCTCTCAAAATGATAATGAGTCTTTAAAAGCCATTTTTGTACGATGCTGTGTTTGCCCTGGCATGTACTGCCTGCACCATTGGAGGAGCAGCTTTATACTGAGCAATCTGAGGAAACTTTCTTCCCCAGGCTCAAAATCTACATTAGATACTGTTGTTTAAATCTGTTGACACACTGACCAGTGGCAGGAGAGGGAGATAATGCCCGATTGTTAGAACTTATTTTCACTCTTATTTCTCTGTGAAGCTCTATAGCCTAAAACATTTAGAGCATTAAAAAATAAAACATTTTATATTATATTTAAAATATTAGAAAAAAATACGTATTTGAGGGTTATGAAATATTCAATATTTAATATTTTTCCTGGGGTTTTCCAGTTATAAATAATGTTTCCTAAAAACATTCAAAAGGTTTGTTGTTGTTATCTAGTGTCTCACTGATTGTTGCACCAACAGACTTTTGTTAAAAAAGATAAAGAAATAAAGAAAGAGATAAAGAAAAGAAAGAAAGAACGAAAAAGAACAAAAAATGAGCTATCTCATGTTGTTATTACATGATGGCATGTACATGGTAGTAGTAGACTAAATTCAGTATGAAAAGGCTTTGCAGAACCAGAAATACACGGCAAACAGACCTTATGAGACAGTCATACTACAACTGGGTCTCAAAGCCACCATGTTGCCCTCTGGTGTCTGCATCAAAGATACTGTAAGAAACACAGTTGTGACATTTAATTTGTCAGGGCACAAAAGGGATGAAAGATTTCATTCGGCTTAACATAAAATCAACAAAAGAAATAATGTGACATATAATAAGCATTGTGATATGTATTTCCTTGTTATGTTTGCATTCACTATGTCAGAATTAGATGATTAATATATGTTTAAAGGATAATTCATTACCTCCACCAGTGAGAGCTGGAGGAGGTTATGTGATCACCCATGTTTGTTTGTTTGTTTGTTTGTGTGCACAATAGCTCAAAAAGTCGTGAAGGTAGGTATGATGAAATTGGCCAAGAAAAGGTTATCTTAAAATTTGAGGTGGATCCATTCAGTCCAATAACATTTGAAAAGTTTTAGAGGAGCCATATGATTATTTTAATTAAATTATGTCATCACACTCACATTAGGTCTCATCTCATAGTAATGATTTGAAATTTAGCACATTGTTGTGTTGTTAGAACAAAAGTTTCAGTGCAGTTGTCAGTACATGACACACATCTACAGTATCATCATTGCCTTATCCTGTCTAATTAAACTTGTCAGTGTTTATTTTTAAGCTAACACTTGTTAAGAAACAGCAATTAGCTGTCAGCAACTAATTCTGGCAAGAACCACTGACTTACACAAAATGCATAGATAAAAAAAATTAAATACAACATTTCACGACATGGCTTGATTTGATTCGTTTTTATTTAGGCTTTTCAAATCTCTCATATACGATAGAAATGAATGCGGTTAGATTATTGTAATCTTATTGCAAGAGTGTAAGTTGAACATTTTACACCAATGATTTTGAGTTTTGAGCGTAAATACCTGACAGTCCGAACCCGGGTTAAAAATTACCCGGACTAAATGACGTCAAGCGTCTGCGCCGAATTTTACCACGTGGGGACGTCTCTGCAGAGGCAGCAAAACGTCCACATTGACGCTTGCTTGTATATCAGCGAGAGTGAGAAAACTTTTTATTTGTATTTGGCATTGAAGTAACCTTAAACATAGAGCCGTAAAGCTTTTTGCTACCAGCGTCACTTTTTCTAGATCATGCCCCACGACCCTGACCCTCCTCCGGCTAAGAAATTCAAGCCGGGGTCTGTGTTTTTCCGTCTCGATAAGAACAAGCCTGGAATGTTGCTGCCTACAAAAGGGAATACAACCACTCCAATAGACGTCCAGAGGAAACAGCTTCCCATCTACCAGGCGAAACCTCAGCTGCTGAACCGACTGAGACAGCTTCACAATGTTATCCTCATAGGTAAAGCTCGCAGCTGCTCTTAGCTAACGCTGCTACGTTAGCTGCGGCCACTTAAAAATATCTGTAATATAAACAATAAATAATGACGTCAGCTCTGTAATAATGTATTGCTCAGTTTTAAATTTTAACAAATCTTTTCGACTACAGTAAACCCAATTAAAATTATTGTTATTGCTCAAATAATTTTTTTTCCCCAAAAGATAAGTTAGTGGTTTCCCATTTAGGTGAACATGTTGCTCAGACGAGGCCATCTCTGTTCTACAGCGTTATTATGTAGCACTGGCTTACTTGGCGTATTCCCTCTCATACATCAGGGGAGACTGGCTCTGGGAAGACCACGCAGATCCCCCAGTATCTGTACGAGGCCGGCATCGGACGACAGGGCATCATTGCCATCACTCAGCCCCGTCGAGTTGCTGCAATCTCCCTGGCAGGAAGGGTGGCAGAGGAGAAGAGGACTCAACTTGGCAAACTGGTATATACAATAAAATTATCCTCAACTTGTTGTTCACACCTCAGGCCAAAGTGACCTACATCTGTTTGTTTTTTTTGTTCTTTTGCTCATATGTGAATCAGACACAGCACAAATCACATGGAGTCTGATCTTCTCAATTCTGATGTGTGTGGTTTTAGATAAGTATCTGATTCCTACTGATGTGACAGCGTAAACAGTCGGATCAGATTTCATGTGGCTTCATTATTCTATTGTCAGCAATGGTGGATGAATTCAAATATGGACGATCACATTAACAATGACTGGAAGATAAGAGGATGCAAATTTAATAGATAAATGGAAAATGCCTCAATCAAATCCCTTTTTTGCCTTCTCGCCCCCAGCTTAAAAAAGCTGATGGGTCATCACCACACTAATTTTACCACCACAAACAACGCAAGAAATCAATGTCTACATCACTGATTTCAAATTTTGATGATTGAATGTTGTGCCAGTGATATTTTACATTGTTCAGAAACATGATTGTTGTAAATGCGGGGTCCTGGTACAGATCTGTGACAGTGAATGTGACCAGTCAAGGAGAAAGATGAGATTTGGAAGAAAGAAAAAAAAAAAAATAGAACCAGGTCACTTTCAACCACAGTGTGAATGTGGCCATTGTGTGTATCCTGGTTGGACAAACACATACATGCTCTTCCTCATACGACTTCTGCAAAGGAGATTCTTTTTTTTAATATTTTAGAAACTTAAATTTCTCGCTACATTACTGCTACCTTAGATCTGTAGAATAGTGTGAAACCATTGAATTGAATGTGTACATCATAGCCCTCGAGAAAAACAAAACTAGGGGTCTAAGAAAATATTGATTGCAATATTTTCTTTTGTGATACGTTGATTGTCAAAAACACTCTATCGTCATTTAGTTCATAGTTAATCCACAAACATTTGTTGCTGTGGTTCACTGTGAGTTGTGTTAGACCCAGCACGGCTTGACTCAGTGTTGTAAATCTATCTTCAACCTTCTTACTCCATCCCAATGCAATGTGAAGAGAAATAGAAAGAAGTACTCCCATATCATATATATGTAAACACAGCTTATGAAACAGTACATGGCATGTCTTGCATTATTGTTATATTTTGAATCTGTGTCATGACACGTATCATATCATAGGGAATTCTTGCCAATACATAACCCTAAAATAACAGGGACCCGCTCACTCCAATAAAACAGCTCCATAGGGTTAATACAGGTCAAAAACTCTACAGGTAATATTTAATCCACAGTGTATTATAATAATAATAATAATAAAGTAGCATGTTGTGTTTGTTCTGTTCTGTGATGGATGTTTGAATTGTCTCACTGGGCTGTTTTTAGTAAATCAACCAGCTTCTCTTCAGGTTGGTTACACGGTGCGTTTCGAGGATGCCACCTCCTTTGAGACGAAGCTGAAGTTCATGACAGACGGCATGCTCCTGCGAGAGGCCATCGGAGACCCCTTACTGCTCCGCTACACTGTGGTGATCCTGGATGAAGCTCATGAGCGTACCGTGCACACAGATGTGCTGTTCGGCGTGGTTAAGACTGCTCAACGCAGGCGCAGAGAACTTAATAAGATCCCCCTAAAGGTAGGAGGACAGTTCTAGTCGTCCTGACTTCAATTAGATATTTGACTTTTTTTTTTTAGGTTTATGCCAGAGACTTGAAACACTTGCTTTGTCTTTCCTGCCTCTGCTGTGTTGGGCTGTGAAAGCATATTTATATTCAAACAAACCCCAAAGCTTCTGTCTCTTATGCAACCTGCACAGGTCATAGTGATGTCGGCCACCATGGATGTGGATTTGTTCTCCGAGTACTTCAACAAGTCACTTGTACTCTACCTGGAGGGCAGACAGCATCCCATTCAGATCTACTACACCAAGCAGCCCCAGTCAGACTACCTGCAGGCTGCACTCGTCTCCGTCTTCCAGATCCATCAGGTAGTCTTCAATAGTCACCCTCATGGGGAGAGAAAGTTATTGTATTCAGATGTAATGAGTTACTGATGTTTCAGATCTTCTATAGTGTGTTTTTTTTTCATTGTAGCTGAATTCAGAGGACCCTGACATGGACAGTTTTTTCTTGGGTCAGCTGTATTTTCAGTATAAATAAAGGCAAAAGAAAATACTTCCTTTGTTAGCATTTAAAGGAAGCACAGCTCTGAGTGCACGATTTACCTGTGTGCATGTTGCTGTAGTGTGAGTATTCTTCTTGACGTTGGAACAGAACAGGGTGTTGTTGTTTGTGTCACAGGAGGCCCCTCGGTCCCATGACATCTTAGTCTTCATGACGGGTCAGGAGGAGATTGAGGCTCTTGCGAGGACATGCCGGGACATCGCTAAGCATCTGCCCGACAGCTGTGGTCCCATGGTAGTTATCCCCTTGTACGCGTCGCTGCCCCCAGCACAACAACTCAGGGTCTTCCAGCCAGCTCCCAAGGTAAAGGCAGCATTTAAGAGGAGAAACACAATTCAGAGGAACATGTTTGTGCTACGCTGTCGCCATTTGTTCACTGTTGATCTCCGTTGTGCTTCTCTTTAAGATGTGTCGGCCATTGTTTTGGCTTTACTGCTACTTTAAAGGCAGAGGTGCCACTTAAATTGTGATGCTATATGTGTCATAGTCTGGTTATTTTATTTTGACCTCATGCAGACTTGTCTTCTACCTGTCCTTCCTACCTTCTTCAGGGTTGCAGGAAGGTCATCCTCTCAACCAACATTGCCGAGACGTCGGTTACAATCTCTGGGATCAAATACGTCATAGACACGGGGATGGTGAAGGCCAAACGTTTCAATCCTGGTTAGATTCAGTCAACTCACATATTCTCATGTCTGTTATGTTTAATGTAACCCAATCAAACGAGATCATTTTAAATATCTCAGTACAACAGATATTGCAAATGTTTTTTCCATAATTTAACACATTATGCTACTTTTACTGACAACTGCAGTCTCAAAATGAATCAACCCTTAATGTCAGGCATCTCTAGTGCTTTGTAGATCACCTTTTAGCTGCTATAACCTGCTGCAAAAATGATACATAGTCTGACACCAACTTCTAGCAGCGTTCCTGAGGAATCTTAGCCCATTCCTCATGGACAAAGGCCTCCAGTTCTGTAATTTTCCGGGGGTTACATGGTTCAACCACCTTCTTCGAATCCCACCAGAGATTTTCTTTGGGATTCAAGTCAGGTGACTGTGACGGCCTCTAGAATGATCCAGGACTTCTTCTGAAACCAAGCCTTGGTAGACTTTGAGGTCTGCTTGGGATTGTTGTCCTTTTGGAATGTCCAGTGACGCCCAAGCTTCAGCTTCCTCACAGATGGCAAGATGTTATCCTCTAGGATTTCCTGATACTTGATAGAATCCATCTTACCCTCTGCACACTGCAGGTTACCAGTGCCTGAGGAAGCAAAGCAGCCCCAGAGCATCACCCGAGCCACTGCCATGCTTCAATGTAGGCAGGATGTTCTATGCAGCAGACCCTTCATTCTTCCTCCTCCAGACATACCGCTGATCCACAGGCCCCAAAAGTTTCAGTCTGGTTTCATGGCTCCACAGAACAGCATCCCCAAAACTTCTGTGTCTTATCTAGACGGTTCTGAAGCCCACTTTGCTTTTCCTTTTGGGTCAGCTGTGGTGAAGGTCATGGAGTTTGAGAATGGAACCCTTATGTAAATTTAGATCTTAACAGAAAAAACTCTGACAACATCTGATTTGTGTACTCTTATGAAGGATGATATTCAGGGTGTTGAATAATTTTGAGGCTACAGTCAGTAAAAGTTGCATTTCATGTATGTTGAAGAAAAAACATAAAATCTGTTGTATTGGCATTTTAAACCATTCCTGTTTGATTTGGTTCTTACAAACGGCTGATAAATAGTATGTTTTGCCAATAAATCTAATATACAATGGAGGTTTAATAATTTTGCTTCTTTTGCAGCAATATAAATTTGTATTTCAGTATTTATTTATTTTTTTTTTCTAATTAATCATCTCAGACCCCTTAGATTTATCTGGTGACCCTTTAAAGGGGCCGGAACACTAGTTTGGCACTCAACTATATATAAAATTATATAAAACTAGCTCTGCCTTGAGCAGCTACAACAGTTAAGTAAGATTTACACTCTATTGCCTCAGTATTAACAATCTAATTGTCTCTTACATTATATATAATTTGCTACTTTATATTTAGCAGACAATTCTTCTGTACGTTTATAAGATTAAGTTAGATTGTAATGGAATCATTTTATTATATTATATTGGTACTTTAACAGGCTGTAGCCAGCATATGAAATGATACAAATCATTTAAATAACTGTGCTGTTCACATTTAAGCAATTATAGACACCATGATGTCTCGTCTATCTGTAACAAACACCTAACTGTAATAATTTCTTCCTCCAAACCATGAGATGCATTGTATTTATCTTGCCAAAAATACACTGTGTTTTGCTCTCATCTTATTGCACTGTTGTGATTCTCTCAGACAGCGGGCTGGAGGTGCTGGCAGTGCAGCGGGTTTCTAAAGCCCAGGCATGGCAGCGAGCGGGCCGAGCTGGCAGGGAGGACTCCGGATCCTGTTACCGTCTCTACACTGAGCAGGAATTTGACAACCTCGTCCCCATGACTGTGCCTGAGATCCAGAGGTACTGCAGGACTCCTTTGTATTCAGACAGATCATAAAGCTTATTACGTGCTGATCTGCAGCAATCCCAGCCTCTGCTATGTGTTGATTTATTTAGGTCGCTGTGATTGAATTCTTTTTGTGTCCTTTCCTCTGTGTCTGTGTGTTTACTGCAGGTGTAACTTAGCTGGTGTGATGCTGCAGCTCATGGCTCTGGGTGTTCCAGATGTGATGAATTTTGATTTCATGTCCAAGCCTTCTCCTGGTAAGATGTTTATTGATGATGAATTATTATGAACTTCTGGCCATGCAGGATGGTCTGGAGGCCGTAGTAAACGTGTTGTGTTTATCCTAGAGGCCGTTCGTTCTGCTGTGGAGCATTTAGAGCTGCTGGGAGCTGTGGAGAGGAAGGACGGCCAGGTTCTACTTACCGCTCTGGGAAAGAAGATGGCAAGTTTCCCTCTGGAGCCCAGATATGCCAAGGTAAAAATGTTTGGAAATGCGTAGCACTACACAAATAGATACTGATGTCATGGTCATGGCATTATGACATCAAGTGACCTGCAGCCCACAGAAGCACAACCGACATAGAATTTGTTGAAACACTTCCCTGTCTTGTTTGCTCCGTCTCACAGACCATCCTGTTGTCCCCTGACTTCTCCTGTTCTGAGGAGATTTTAAGCATTGTGTCTCTGCTATCAGTGGACACTGTGCTATACAACCCTCCTGCCCGTCGGGAAGAGGTGCTTGCTGCACGCAAGAAGTTCAGCTCCAGCGAAGGAGACCACATGACACTGCTCAACATTTACAGGGCTTTCAAGAAGGTCAGCGGGAATAAGGTGAGTAAAAGAATACGGATGAGTAAGGGGAGGAAAATGTATCTAATCAAGCAAAATCCAGATGTTAAATTCTGATGCAGAGCTACCTTTTTTATAACCCTGTATATGTCTCCTGTTAAAGGAATGGTGCCGGGAGAACTTTGTCAACAGCAGGAACATGGGTCTGGTGAAAGAGGTGCAGGCACAACTCAAAGATATTTGCCTTAAGGTACACATCTGACTGTGTGAATGTTCTGTGAGGGGCTGAGCAATGTCACCTGAAATCAATATGTAAATATCTATTCATTGTCACATTTACCTCAAGAGGTCGAATGAAACATGTTATTAGCTGCACTTTTCATACGATTCTGCATCCTTAAGTAATTGTTTGCTACAGCAGAGACTCAAAACAGGCATCATAAGACATTGTTTTAATAATTAGAATTGTGCAATAGATTGCTGCATCTGAAAAACCCTGCTTCATAGGCTGTGGTCAGGAAGTAAAGGACTTAATTTTTAGTAATCTGTTCCTTTAAAGTTACTGAAGCAGCCAACAGTATCGAGTTTTCTCATGCCAGCAATAGTTGTATAATAGTAGGTCTCATTTTTGGACCACAGTAGAAGAGACAGCAGCCTATTTGACCTCGTTGATAATTAATTACTCTAACATTGAGCACCAGAATATCATCACTTGGAGTAAACATGGTCTGTTCTTGTTTAACCAGCTGAATTTGAAGCTGGAGTCATGTGGAGCGGACACAGGGAACGTCCGCCGCTGCCTCGCCCACGGGATGTTCGTCAATGCTGCGGAGCTACAACATGATGGCAGCTACTTGGCTCTGGACACCCACCAACCTGTGGCCATCCACCCTTCCTCCGTCCTTTTCCAGGCCAAGCCAGCATATGTGATCTTCAATGAGCTGCTGCACACCTCCCGCTGCTACATGAGAGACCTGTGTTTGGTGGATGCTGACTGGCTGCTGGATGCAGCACCAGAGTACTTTGGCCGCAAACTCCGACCTACCAAGAGCTAACCAAAGAGAAAGAGGAGTGATATAAATCTCTGCAAGGACACCTTCCTCAAATTGCACAATGACAGTAGAACTGGAAAATGTGTTCTCTTCACAAAGCTCAATTTGGATTAGGACACTTAGTGACGTCATAGAGGTGCCAATCAGAACAGAATGTTTTTCTCTGTGGTAAACTCTGGATTTTACTACCTCCCAGTCGACATGCATCTGCAGCAGAAATCTGCATTCTGAGGCCTCACAACTTTGACTTCCTGAAAGACTGTCACTCAGATTTTATCAACTGTTTTTGCTCTCTGAGAGTATTTCATTTTACCGATTGGCCTCCTGTTTAAAGCTTAAAAACAACTTTTTGAGGTGTCATGTGTCCCTTATTTCAACATTTGCATGCATTTTAATAGTACAGTTACCCACATCAGCATTGTCTGGACTTAGTATGATTTATCTGTACATTCTGTTTTAGAATTTTTAAATCCAGTCAGATTTGATAGAATGGTTCTCTCTCTTAATCCACCCACTCAACTAAATTCAGAAAGTTATGATAGACCAACTAGTGTTGGTTATTTTCTGCATAATTTTGAATAATTGACTTGTCACGTTTTTTTTGCTTCTGGAAAGTTCCTGCCATGTGATTCCTGGTTTATGCAGAGGTCTTAATGGTTTTTGTTTGTTTGTTTGATATCCTGGGACAGTCAATAATGTCTTAATCTATAAGATTATTCAGTTACAAGAAAATGAAAAAATGCCCAGAGTTCAAGTCAAAAGTTGAGGCTTTAACATGTCATGGTTACGTGACATGTTTTCACTTTGGTCATATCTCTACATGAGGCGCTCGTCTTCCTTTGTGCATGTCTTTCTTCAATCTATCTATAATTCTATCTAT
The DNA here is from genome assembly GCA_037577475.1 of Chaunax sp. Z400. Classification (NCBI taxonomy): domain Eukaryota; kingdom Metazoa; phylum Chordata; class Actinopteri; order Lophiiformes; family Chaunacidae; genus Chaunax; species Chaunax sp. Z400. The sequence goes on from CM075201.1 coordinate 5,991,367, forward strand.
CTATGATTGTACCACCTGTTTACCAAACACATGCTCATCAGGAGAAGTAGCATGCCTTATTCTCCAGGTTCTACTCTTTGCTGTTGTGTGTTAGTCAGCTTCTTCACAGTCTAAACACAGACGAATGCTGACAACTAATGTATGCAATGCATGGAGATCATAATGAAAGATCTGATCATTAACTCTGTAGAGTTATCACTATGTAGAAGAACAGGATCCTTTTTTCTTTTTTTTTACTCTGGACTCAGGATTGTACACTAAAGTTAATAAATATCTTAAGCAATTTCCAACTTTTAGAAATGCCAAATGCATGGATTGCTGTAGAGAATCGTTACACAGAGGATGTATGTTTCGAGTTTGAATCTCTTACAGATGATGTGCTTTATAAGATATTTTTTCAGTCACAAAGGAAAAGTAGGCCATTTAAGAGCTGCATGTTATGATGTTTGTAATATCAAATGCACGCCTTTGAAGAGTTTACTAAGAGTATATTTAATACGGTTAGTTCTGTCTTGCATAACTACTGGTATAATTTCTAATAAAAATGGATTCACTGTCCCAAAGAACAAGTCTACATGTGAGAGTGAAGAATCAGAAGCACAGAGGTTTTTTCCACAGTAATCGTCCCATAAATCTGTAATGTCTAAGTGCTGCTCCACCACACCTGAAAGCTTTTAACATTAGTGTTGGGGATTCTTTTAATGTTACAAAACGCACACATCTATTAATCCCATCCAATGCCATATCGACACATTTACAAATGATGCAAAATCAGATGAACACAATTTATATTTTATGTGTTGACTTAAACAGAGCATTGAGATCTATACAAAGTGTTTACAACACTGAGTACCAGGTGATGGGGTGGAAATACCTGAACTACCATCTGATGGTCAGCCATCCAGTAGCTTTAATTAATTTTTGCTTTAATTAAATTTTAACTAAAAAGAAGAAGTTGATGTTTGAGAAAGAACAGATAAAATGCAGATGTCCGAAAGCAGCCAGAAGAGAGACTTCTGGCAGCAAGGATTCGTGTCTTAAAGATGCAGCTGAATGACCTCATTACATGAGAGCATGTTTGGAATGATGCAACACTCCATGATGAGCAATAAAAGTAGCGTTGTGTTAGCCTATGAGAGGAGCACTTATAATATCTATTTCAGAGCTATTTAAATGTTCTTCATAGATTTGGTTATTGCAAACAGCTATTAAATAGTATATATTGTCAATAAACCTAATACACAACGGGGGTTGAGTGATTTTGCCTCCAATTGTAAAACGTATAACCTTCCTCTTTCTTACGCCTCAGGGGGCGCTGTTGAGTCGGTTGTGACCAGTCATTACCGATATCTTTTTAAAATATAATAAAATAAAAAATATAATTTGTTCTATTACATGAGACCAGTTATTCATATGGTATGTTTCTAACTGTATTTGGGATTTTATTTTGATGCATACAGTAATTTTATTTTTCTTTCTCTTCTTCTACTGTCTCCGTTAAAGTATTGTTTCCGGTGCAGAGGTCATGGTGAGGTCAATGTGTCCTTCCACACGTGTTGTCTAATCTCCTAGACTCAGCGACAACGGGGACCTAGCCGGTCATTGAGATCCGTCGTTAATTTATTCTCTTGTTATACGTCTTAATATTTCTATAGAGTCATGTTAAAGTCAGTTGTCCGTGCTGTCGGAGCCGCTGTTCGCGTTTCCTCTGTCACCACCTCCACAGCCAGGGCTCTGCCACTCAGCTGTCCGACACTGTGCTCTCCAAGTTCAGCAACAACTCGGCCCTTCACCCGCTCTCTGTGGATGCTGAATAGCAAAGGTACCTCGTCGGGATACAGGCCAAAACTCTTTGGTTCAAAAGCTTTGTATCCCTCGGTGTCATGTGGATGCGGAGGATTGCACACAGAAGGTAACATTTTAATGGCGAAGTATTTAAATAAGCTAGCTAGCTAAAGTTATTAACTGGTACATGGCGAGGTAAAACATTTAATTTAGCACATTTAACCATGATATTTCTCATTCATGAATGCATTCAAACCTTAATCATTCAGGCCTTTTGCCTTTCAGAAATAAATTACTCACATTTATGACCCACTTAAGTAAGGTTAGCATCATGACTGTCAGTAGCTAACGTTAGCGCTCACTTACAAATACATCCTCAGTTGTCACCAGCACAAGTTAAGTGACTTTTGAACAATACATGAAAATGTGAAACAGTCTGACGAATACCAAGGTTTGGCGTTCAAAGGTTTATCACTGGAAAATTATTGTGAAGCAGATATCAAGTGCTATTTTCATAAGTTCCAAATAATGTAATTTTTTATTTATAAAGTGATTTCTGTATTAAAGTTGTTGAAGGGGACTGTTGTATGGTATTGATGCAGAGTTAAACTGAGCTAATAAAAGTGGCATTTTAGTCGCTACAAGATAAGGAATCTTGTATTTTTCTCACACGTTTCGTCCTAATTATCTGTACCCCTATACACCATTTCAAACAGGTGATAAAGCCTTCAATGATTTCCTGTCTGATGAAATCAAAGAGGAGAAGAAGATCCAGAAAAACAAAAGCCTTCCTAAGATGTCCGGAGGATGGGAACTGGAGATGAACGGCACAGAGGCAAAACTCACAAGGAATGTTGCAGGAGATAAGTAAGGAGCACAGTTGATGATTATCCGCAGTTTGTTGACACTCAGATGGACTAACCGGCTCTTGAACTGTCTTCTTTTTTTTTAGAATCATTGTCACATTCAATGTCAATAATAGCATTCCTCCTAACTTTGAGGAAGAGCGAGAACAAGGCCAGCAGAAGCCAGAAGGTGAAGAGGTTAGTTACAACAAATCATCGGCATGACTGCATTGGCCAGGAAAATTGTCTAAAACAGAGTGACTGATAAAAGCTGCTATCATTAAAATATGAACATTACAATGATTAATAATAATCTTATTCCTTTACAGCCAGATATTGTGTCAACACCCAATTTTGTTGTTGAAGTAACAAAACAGGCTTCAAAACATTCCCTGGTGTTTGACTGCCATTTCCCTGAAGATGAGGTAAACTTAAACTTCATGCATTTCTATGGAAAGGAACATCTGAGATGTATATTACTGACAGATTGTTGATCGAAAAAAATAGTTGCCAACTATTTGGATGATCCATTAATTGTTTGAGTAATTTTAAAGCAAATTTGTCAAGTATTTGGTGGTTGAGACTTCTTAAGTACAGGATTTGCTGCCTTTACTCGTCATTGATGATAGAAAATAGTCTTTGTGTGTTTTTTTTAGAATTTTTTTCACATTTAATATTTTGTAGGCTAAATGGTTGATCATGAAATTAACCTGCAGATCAATTGATAATGAAAATACCAATCAATGGCAGCCTAAGTCTCTGACATTTGTCTGACTCCTAATTCAATAATCTGCTTTTAATAGATGAGTCATGGTGAAGGAGAAGATGAGAGCGACATCTTTGCCATTCGTGAGGTCAGTTTCCAGCCTGAGGGAGACTCTGAGTGGAAGGAGACCAGCTACACACTCAACACAGACTCTCTGGACTGGGTAAGATTTGAGTAATCATAATGACTTGATACATAACTGAATGAAGCTGATAATAGCTCTGTATAGCAGGAGTCATATTAACTGAGGACGCCTACATTGCTGTGTTGTTTTTCAGGCCCTGTATGACCACTTGATTGACTTCCTGGCTGACCGGGGAGTTGACAACACCTTTGCTGATGAACTGATGGAGCTGAGCACTGCGGCTGAGCATCAAGAGTACATCAAATTCCTGGAAGACCTCCAAGGCTTTGTCAAGTGTAATTAATGTTAGATATAAGCAAAATTTCAGTTTTATTCAATAAACATCCTGAATATGTTGGAGGTATGTTAATAAAACAAATGTTGCAGCACAGATTGATCGATTGACAGGATTGGGACTCTAAAGAGACTGATGATTAGTTGCTCTGGTGTCTGTGACAGTCAGCCAGCTTGCCAGAAGATGTCACATTAATACTTGGCTGCAAATATGTTCTGTTGTTGAGATGTTTATTTTTTGTAAGTTAAAGAGAGGCAGGTCAAATGAATGTCGTAGCTGATGCAGTCATGGCAATGTGCAGACACCATCATAATAAATGTCTCTAAATTTCAGACATATGTGTGGTCCAGTCACCATTTGTCAATGTTAAACTATCCTAAAGCCAATGGAGGGATTAATTTTCAAGAAGTGAAAGCAAAACAAAAACTTCAAAATTTAGTTTTACAAGATCGGTTCTTTCTGACATGCATGTGACAGCGTCTGGTTTTACAACTGTACAATCCTGATTGGAGTCTTATTTCCAGCTGCCTTAGTAAAGAAGTTCATGTTTACTGATACCGATGAGACTCAGACCATAATATGTGAAGTCTAAAATGGAATGGCATACGTCAGCATGTCCTCATAAAACTGAAGATCGCTGTCCAATAAATCAGTTTGATATTAAATGGATGACTTTATTTTTGTCATCGAACATTCATTTGCTACTGATGATGTTTGAAATGCAGATGTGGCCAAATCACACTTATTAAGAATACTAAAGCAAACCAAGTGTATGCTTAGATTTTAAAAATCCAATATTTTTATCAGATTAAGTGTAAGATGAGGGTCTATAGGTGTTCAAAGATGAAGTTTTACAACATTTCTCTGTTAATCTTGGGTAAAACTAAAAAATTATATATTAAATCTTTATCAGGAGAATTTGTGACTTTGGAAAATATTTTTTCTAATTAACCAATGTACAAAACACATTTGCATATTTGTCCAGCTTCTGAGTTCCCCAAAAAAATTGCTGACACTTAATATTTGACAAGTACTTAAAACACTAGGACACGCCCCTTTTAAGAATATTTTATCTGTATTACTTTTAGAGTACAATGTTTCAAGCTCAAATGATCTCTCCTTCATGTCCACAAACATTAAGCTATCTCAGGTGTGTCATTGAATAGTTCCTCCTGCACTTGATGCAAATCTCTAGACTCAAATATCTGTAGTACCGTGTAAACCAGTATCGTCAACATATATTTAACAAAGCAATTCATTGAAAATGAAAACATAAAGTCACTGAACAAATTAGAAATGTAAAAAGATGCAAGAATTTAATAAACAAATACACTGGGGAAAGATTAATGTTCAAGAAAAACAGTATTTCATTAATAGTGGTTTTCCTCATGATCTAGTTCAATAACTTCAAGGTGTGTCAAATTTGGCTCTTGACTGAATCAGCACAGTTTCAGCTAGCATTATTTGTTATCTCACAGTAGTGGATTTTTTGTGAGCCCTATCAATTTAAAATTTCTGGATCACCAGATCCTGAATGTTGCTCGGATCCACTGTGGCCAAAGAAACAGAGAATGGCCATCTTACTAAATTTTTATTCACTTCTTAGTTTAAGGGCAGTAGCAAAAAGGAACCAACTGTATATGTTGGGCAGCAGCACGCAGAAAGTGCTGGTGCGTTTAGGGTGAAACAGTTACAAACCCTGGGTCAATGATCCCTATGATGTTTAGGAACCACTGCCCCGGAAGGCACTTTATCATATTGTTTTTCAGAGTGGGCCACCCTTGAGGACATGTTCTAAAATTTTGTCTACCTGAAAGTAGGGGTTCCCAAAGTGTGAGGGGGGTCGAGATACACCAATGGTGGGGCCGGGAGATGATTTCCAGAAATCAAATACAATTTAAAAATGATTAGAAATAGTTTGGTTTAACCATAATTCTTACAAAAGATAAAACTATACAAATAAAAGTATGTGTTGTGTGTTTGGATAAGCCAATTAGTGCGTGTGTGCTTAATGTTTGTGCTTCAACCACCTTGGGGGATAGTGGGGGTCGCGATTTGGTGGTCGGGGGGTGAAAATTTTGGGAACGCCTGCCTTGGAGGCATCCAAGGGAGCACCCTTTTTTTTCCACACATGGGGCACCAATTGCCTGATTGATTAACCTGATAACTGATTACATAATGGTTTCATTGGCCAGTAATTTCTCTGAGTAATTCACACAAGCTGATCTGACCGGTAACAAAATCTTCTTCAGTCATTTAGCATCATTCCTGGTATAAATGTGCAATGAATGGATGAAGATTATTTGGTTTAGAAGATGTGCTTCAAATACGAAGCCTTCACTGTTTTCTTAAGAACCGGTATTTAAGTTGTTGCCAAAGAAACCCTAAAAAAAAAGAGAAAATTTCTAAATAATAAAAGCCATCACTCCAGCATATGATTGATGTACAGTACCAGTCAATAGTTTGGACACAGTTACCCATCCACTTGAATGGGAAACTGTGTCCAAATTTTTGACTGGTAGTGTACATGCACCGTTTGTTGAAGATACTGTAGGCCTATATGAAAGGTTAAGAAACACTCCACCCTCAAAATAACCCAAGTTGAATGTTTTCCCCCCCAAAATGAGAAAAATAAAAATGCTCCAAATCTCAAAAGGCACCACTCTTACATATGTTTGATGTGTTAGCCAAATTTCATAGACAAATAATGAATGTTTTTTGAGTTATGCCTCAGACATAATTGTTTACTGACAGTTGCCAGCCAATGTGTCTTTGTGTTTAAAAATAATTCCTATTAGGCCTGGTCTATTAATTATTACCATCCTCAGTGATTACTGGTAAGAAGGACTTTACCACCATTGGAAGTTGACATATTGACAGTAGCTCTTGCATAACAGTCCACACATGATGTCAGAGCTGCGGAGGGAGACAGCTGTCTCTGCTGAGGGGCCTCAGTCCTCTTAGGGAGGAAATCTCGAACTATCTGAAGAAGGCAGGTGAGGAGGGGGAGGAGAGGGAATCAGTTGAGGGGAAAGTTCACCCTGAATGAAAGCGCATCATGGCGGCCAAGGGGAGAGTTAGTTCAGCCGGACGGAGCAGACTCCAGGACTCCTCGGACTCGGACTCGGAGGGGGAGCCCTCACGGGTGTCCGGTGCCGGGCTGTCCGCCTGCTCCTTTACGCGCACCCAGGTTATCCACAGCGGACACTTCATGGTGTCGTCGCCCCACAACGACTCGGCGCCGCGCAGGAGGAAAAGCGGCGTTTCTCTGAGATACGACTTTGACACGGTGAACCGGACGTGGTGCCAGACGTACCGGTACGGACCGCTCAGCTCCGGGAGCCTGAGCATCGACCCCACTCTGAACCGCCTCTTTGACTGCATGTCCCTGGCCTACAGGTGGGTCCCAATCAGTCAGAAGGAGGAGGATACCAGTCTAGATGCTTTTAAATGTGAGGATTTCCCTTTATAAATGAGTCACATTTCATGTCCTCTTTCATCCCCTGCAGCAGGAATAAATGAGTAAATGCAAAAATGAATGCATGAACGAGTCATTTCCTTAATTAACTCTTCAGATTGAACTTTCAGATGAAAGCGCTTTGAAATAGTGTTTAAAACTTTGAAAAGGGAACCTTCAGGTTGTAACTGATATTTCTTTCCCCCTGCAGTGATTCCTTTAATTAATATAGTTTATGAGGCTGCAGGAGGAGCCCCACATGAAAGTATCAGTTTCAGCATGTCTCTATTTTAAAGCTGATAGTAAGGGTTGAGTTGTGTGGATGTGTTGGAAGAGGGATTTTGCCGCCTCTTGTGCAACAGCTTGGAAAATCTTCACTGAAAGCTGGACTTTGACTCTGTTTGGGAGCTCTGGAAACACTACAGTGTGACTGAGGGAAACGAGGGAAGATCCTGAAATGATCCCCGTGTTTTCTCACACCGTGCTTCATGCAGTGTCAATTTCTCTCTGTAATTACTTAAACAGACATTGTAAATTGAGAGATGTAACATCGACATTTACATTTTAGTTTTATTCCCTGCACTTTTGCAAGCGTGTTTCTGTCTGAGTCACAGATAGCTGGAAAAACCTGTAGAAGAAAGCAGCCTTTCTTCTCAGGGACATATTTCTCTTCAGAAAAAAAAAAAAAGTCTGGATTTTACAACTTGTTAATGAGATTTGCCATCAACCTTTGGCCCAAAGGAAACATTATTTCTTTTATAGTTTGATGACAGTTGCACTATGGGTGATAACCAGTATAACAGGACACAAAATGCTCATGAAGGGGTTTTATATTAAGGAAATAACAAACTTTATTTACTTTATATATGTAGGTGGTAGGCTGTCTTTGTGCTGCTCTGCTGCACACCCTCTGTCATTATCCAGACTGGTGTTCATTGGTTCTTCTCCAAATTGTGTTGTTTTTTTTTTTCACTAATATGCTGCCTCTGCTGTTTTGGCGTGTGTGACATGCAGCGATGTCACTCCATTAGAAGCATGTTGAAAATGACCCCTGCTGGCTTCCTAGCAACTCTCTGAGCACCTCACATTAGTTGTTCTCTTCTCAGCACTCAGCAGGCTGAGGGACACTGGAAACATGTGCAAACAGCCTGGCAGTGTACTGGTGAATAAGTTGATTGGAAACTATTAATCAAAGTTAGGATGGATTTCTAACAAGGGTGAGGAGGTGTTTTCTCCCCAGGAGTATCGACCAGTAAATGTCTGTCCCTCTTTCATTTCAACAAAGCAGTGTTTTGACAACACATCCATGAAAATATGATTGTGTGTTGCTTTTATTTTGCAGTGGTAAGATAGTCTCTCCCAAGTGGAAGTCTTTTAAGGGTCTGCGGTTGCTGTGGAGAGATAAGATCCGTTTGAACAATGCAATCTGGAGAGCTTGGTTCATTCAGTGTGAGTCCACCGATCTTCACCTCCCCCTCTCCCCTATTCTTTCACATCCATTTCACGACTGCCAGACCGCTGCCAAATGCAACGGGACAAGAAATCACAACTACTGACTAAATATAAAAGTTGAACTGGAATCCTCTTTTTTTCACAAGCTGCATTCATTAAAACACCACAGTAAATGTTACTGTGTTTGTTCGGACACCTAGAAATCAGTTGATTTTGTCTCTGTGTATCTGTTGTGTTCAGATGTGGAGAGGAGGAAGACTCCAGTGTGTGGGTTTGTTACACCGCTGGAGGGCTCGGAGGCCGATTCACATCGAAAGCCTGAAGTGAGTGATTTGGATCGTAGTCTGATGATTTTTTATGGAATCGGGCTGATGAAATAAAAGCTGATGTCTTTCTCTACTAAACAGTATTCCAAATTTAACTGGACAGCTAATAACACATTCATGCATATGTTACTGGTTTTTAATGGTTAAATTCTCTGTATTTCTGCATCATGTCAACAGGCAATTGTATTAGAGGGCAGCTACTGGAAGAGAAGGATTGAGGTGGTGATCAAGGAGTATCACAAGTGGAGGATTTACTATAAGAAGAGGGTGAGCACTGCACATTTGATCTGTCGTTGGTAATAAAACAACTTTTGAGTAGATCAATGTGAAATGTAGTGGAAACGTAAAGGTTCCCAAAGGATTAATCTAAGGCCCACTTCTGTTTGGTAAAAATAAGTGAGAAAAAAACATCCACAACATAAAAGTGGGCTGCAACAGCATTTAACCCCATTCAACACACAGTGTTTTCAGCTTAGCATTGCCGACTGCAATTATATTTTATTATTATTTACTCATCACGTATGATGGAGCTCCCACTGCGACAAGTTCCTCATTGTCCAAGGCAATGTAAGCTAGCTAACAGTGGCAAAACACTGTTGTCTCTACCTGGTGATCTGTTGTGATTGGCGTGTCACATATAAGATAAGATAAGATAAGATAAGATATCCCTTTATTAGTCCCACAGTGGGGAAATTTACAATATGGACACTTTATCACGCACTTGTGCGTCTCATCCAGACATACAAGTCCTGACACTTTTTTCTGGCACTTTTGTTAAGTTTAGACGCAAAATCTACATGTTTTAGGAAATAATTTGTCATGTGTGTTTGCTTTCACACGGGATGCAAACTCCGGTGCCCTGCTGGGTTAAAGTCGTGTGTCTGTGTAACACACCATTTAACCCTGACGTCCAACCCTCTTTGGACTTTCTTGCTTTGTAAAATTCACCTACGTGTCACATTTACGAGGATGTGTTTCCGCTGGAGGAACACTAACGTCCAGTATGCCCAGCTAGATGGATGAGATCTGGATGAGATGCTAAGTGATGTGCCAAAACAGGGGCGGATCCAGGGGCGGGGCCAGAGGGGCACTGGCCCCAGCTGAAATCTGATTGGCCCCAGAAGTGCCCCTGTCCTGTCACTTGTCTGTCTTTTTTTATGTTTATTTACAGCTTGAATACTTGACTGTGTCAAGTTTTTCTCCTCTAAACTGTTGTGTATGCTTAATATAGTATATAAGTATTTTCTTTAATGTAAAAACCTTTTTTTTAAAGTTACTTTATGTATTACATTATTGGAAAAAAGTATATGTATATTTATGCATCCTAGTTTAAAATTCAATAATTGCTAAACTTTTTTGATGTACAAAATGTGCTTGAAAAAGGCAAAATTTGCATAATATATTCAATTATGTGTGTCTTTACTAAAAGCTATGGAGCCAACAGCAAACAATGAATGACTGTTGAAATATTCTGTGTATACATCTTACTGAATAAGGAAATGTGCATGAATGTTGGACATACACTTGGCCTCTCTGTAAAAAATGTGGCCCCTCTATGGCCCCTGATTTAGAAAAATTCTAGATCCGCCACTGTGCCAAAATGTCAGTATTTGATGCTGTGTGAATGAGACTGGGCCCGATCTTCAAATGGTCATTTTAATATTTTTATTTTTGGGGGCCTTTTCCCCTTTACTCGTATGGGACAGCTGAAGATGAGACAGGTATTGCTACAAAATTGATTACAGATAGTCAAGGTCCACAGTGGATGAATTGGAATGACTTTTGGGATCCCCAGTGTTTCCAGTAGTGCCACCAGCAGGTTAAAGTTGTGGGAATGCCTTGACTTTTCCTCCACGTCTACATCTCTCCAAGCTTTGGATGGATTTGGTGTGTTCCCTTCTAGCAGAATTGTTAGAACTTTGGTGAATTGCAGCGTCATCATCAGGTCAAATTTATAATTAGTGCTAATTAGCAAAGTACTAAACCAAGTTTGTGAGGATGGTAAATATTAAACATGCTGCTAGCATGTCTGTAGACTGGTTTATGTCGAAATCAAACTTCTCTTCTTGTCTTTTGCAGCTTCAGAAAAAGAAAGATGATATTCTATCAATGCTACAAGAGGTATGAATTAAGTTGTTCCAATGTCTTTTGGTTTTTGTGTAAGTCTCATGAAACTGAAGTTGACAGATTTACTCGGACTTCAGTGTGTCCGTGATCTACTAGCCTTGTGTGCTTTTGAATGCAGTTGGAGCTCAACATATGATCGTCAAAGTCCCCAAAGCGGTTATTTTCAACACAGGGATTTGGCCTTCCTCGGTTGACTGGAAAGGCAAAGGGTACATGGAAAAAAAAGAAACAGAAATATGCAAAACAGTTTGCGTCATGGCCTGATATTTGTAGGCAGTCGGCACATATTGATTTCTAACAGCGACAACACATCCAGCACCATCCAGGCTTTATCTTTATTCCAGTGAAATAGCTGCAAAATGTAATGTCTTTTAATCAAATCTGACCTACTTCTGCTTTGTGAAAGTTGAGCAGCAGAAGAGCAGCGAGTACGACAGTGACATGACGGTGACAGAAAACAAACAAAAGTAAGAGGAGACAAAGGATGGAGAGACCCTAGGGAAGCAGTTCTTTCATGATAACAATCACAGGAGAATGTGACGTGTGTCATTGTGCCTGAGCACAATGAGGACCACAAAGATAGTATGTGTCTATATGTAGCTCAAACTGGTCATGCATGTCCTCTGCGGCACCTCAAAGGGCACATATCAGCATGTTGACAGGTCAAAGATCACTAAACCAGGTTTTTACTCTCCGTGTTCCCAAAGTGTTATCTCACCTTTCTCTTGACAGGTTAAAAAGCACCTCTGTAAAGCATTGGTGTTGTTTTTTTAGCATTAATGTTTATGCCACATATTATATATATATATATATATATATATATATATATATATATATATATGTTTTTTTTGTTTTTTTTAAAGTCTATATGATCATTTCTGCAGATATTATACCTCTCATCTCACTTCATCTCTGCTTGTTTCCCCTCATTTTGTATTAACATACATTTAATGTAATGCAGCACCTCGTTGCAGTAAACCCCTCAAACGTCCATCGGAAGTGAGAAATTAGGAGCCGCTCTTCAGCGAGGCGAGGGCAGCAGCAGTATGTGTTGGTAGGGGCCTCAGGTCTGCACGTGAGTGTGTGACTGCCAGAATTAGGTCAGGGACAAAAGGCTGCTGCTCTTGTTGAAATGGTGAGACATGAAAATACAGAAATGAACAAAGCAGACATAATGATAACCTGTGAGGGGCCAGTGGTTTTTAACAATATGTCAAAAGTGCTTTTTCACCATGTACTATACACACACACACATACATACATGTGCACACAACAATCTTACCTTATTTCTAGTTTAATACTTACATTCTGCCTCAAAGAAAACAAATCGAGAGGTAAATGAATAAATGTGTGCTTAGACGTAATCAAAACAGTTTCCGGCTCAGGCCGGGCTTCCCTATAAATGTGGCCTCACACTTAGAAGTGGAGCGTAAGAGACAAGAAGATCAGGGTGAAACGTCTCTGTCAGAGGGAAAAGATCAGTGTGGAGCTTCATTTTATGTGAGTTTGTTTACTGGAATATAAGACATGAATGGTCACTTGGAAAAATGCTGCATTGCATGTTTTTGCTTGAAACTTGATGTGATTGTAGAGGAAATGCAACTGCAGTATGTGTGTCATTTTGCTTTTGTGTTGTGATTTAGTGCATTGTCGTATTTTAAAGGGTTCTGGATTCACTAATTTTGCACATAACTAAAAACATGACTAATTATATAATGTATTAGTGTTTACATGCATTTTTCTGTGATATTCTTTTTAACACCCTCCGCCAAATGCTGGACATACATGGAGAGAGCCAAATGCCATCAGTGCAACATTTTGCCTTTTTAACACTATCTGGAGTGAGCCATCTGATGGAATGATGAGGAATTTTTATGCCCCTAAAAGTTGGAGAGTTTTAAAACTACGTCTGATGTGTTCCAGGGTCAGATCTGCCAGGCCAAGTTAGAGAAATGGTCCAATCAGATGTACCAGGAGCCTGAGGCTGCTCCAGTGGAGGCACACATGTTTGACCTGGACTGCCTTCTGTCTGACATCTCTGACACCCTGTTCACCATGACGCAAAAACCGTGTCCCTGGGCCAGTGACCGTCACGACAGTGAGTAGTCCCCACTCTGAATTGTCATAGTGACCTTCAGCTGTGATTTTCCACTGGCCTCAAATCAGTTTCAAATGCAGCATCAAATGATTTAAAGTGTTTGAAAATAAGGATGGACTGCCTGTGGCCTGTGAGTTTCATGGCAAGGTTAAATTGTGCATTTGTCATTTGAAATTATCCTCATTTTTATCAAATAACTGTCAAACCTCATTAGCCCAGGTTTATGTCAGAATTAAGGCTGGATCAACTGTGTATGTCTGTCTATAGTCGATAATTTGATGTAGTGAATGTATATTTCATGTTTTAAAGGGCCTGAAAACTTTTTTTCTCAGTGTCTCACAAGGAGTGAGAGGTCCTACATGAACACTACATTTTCTGATCAAATTTGATAAAAGTTTGTTTTTTCCCATCCCACCGGTTGGACATGGATATGTACTGCCATGCATGCTGACAGGATTTCATAATATTTGAATCTGATGACAGTTGTAGGGTGGATGTTCATGTCACCAGGTCACAAATCTGATCAAACCAGCCCCACACAGTCCTGTGTTCATGGCTGATGAAACTAATAATAATGCATATAGTGTAAGTAGAGTAATATGTTTTTTATTTTCCATTTTAAGTTTCGTTATTCTTTGTTTAGCCAGGACTATTTAAAGGAAATATGCTAAATTGCTTTCTTGCATTCCTTCTCTTGAGTTAGATGAGAAGATCAACATCATTTTCTTGTCAATGTCAGCTGGTATAGATCCCCAGTCCAGCTCCCCCATGACCCTGCAGAGGATAAGCGGCTACAGAAAATAGATGGATAGATGGATGGATTTGTAATTTCCATCTCCAAACAACTTAATGCAGTTCATTTGTTGAATATTCACAAAAGCCAAAGTGTAGTAGTGATATTTAGACATGCCGGTAGAAGAACTTTTCTGACAGAGCCAAGTTAGCTGTTTCCCTCTTCAAAATTTATACCAAGATTAGCTAACTGTTTGCTGGCTACAGCCTTGTGTTGAATGGACAGCTATGAGAGTGCTAAATCTTTTTCATCCAATTCTGGGAAAGACAGCCAAAACGTGCAAAAAAATAAATAAAATGTTGACAGGTTTGTCCCTTTATGCAGCTGATAGTCACATAGGTCAAGAAATCAGCCAAAGGAAACCTGCCCTACAAATGAGCAAATTCCTTAAGATGAAAGATAACCTTTCCTTCTCTTCCTCCTCAGCGTACACAAGCAATGCTGATATGATCCAGCCAGGCTTGACTCCACTGCAGCCCAACCTGGATGATTTCATGGATATACCAGGTAATCTCTTCCTGCACATCTGCCTTTCTGTCTGTTGGACTGCCAGTGCCAAAACAAAGGGATTTACTGGGACATGGTGGTAACATTTTCATCATTTTGGACGAACACTACACATACATGTTCCTGCAAGTAATTATGATTATTGAATAAATCAGCTATAATCAGTATTTTCATAATAACAAATGAATAGGTGTAATCTGAAAGGGGCGCTTGTAGGAATGAACCCATAGAGAATAATCACACAACTTTACTGTCTTGGTTCACTTTCACTGCTCTCATAGGTGCCATTATTGGTCACAGGAAGTGGCTGTTTTCAGAAAAAAACCATAAATAAATCTACTGTACACTAGCTGTTCAGCACTAAATGACATTGCAACAAATGTAGCCACAAGGTGGTGAACATAGTGGAGCATTTAGCAGCTAAAGAGCCAGATATTTCCCTCAGAAGTTGGTGAAGACCAAAAACTGTGCTAAAAGAAACAAACGTTAAGATAAAATAAGATAAGATAAGATAAGATAAGATAAGATAAGATTCAGTGTTAACTTTAGTACTACTTACCCAAATGCATTCTGTGTATCCTCCAACAAATGTGTTGCATGCAACACTCCAATCCTTCTTCATCAAACAGCATGTTGTATTTTAAATCCAGAATTGTTTACAGCTAAGTTGTTTTTCTTTCAGTCTTCTTCTTCTTCTTCTTCTTCTTCTTCTTCTTCTTCTTCTTCTTCTTCTCTGTCTTTGCTTGCTGCATACCTTGGTGTGTTACTGCCACCTGTAGATCAGTGGAATAGTGTGACCCTATGCATGCATGCTTCATATGCGTACGTGAGCAGGCGTGTCGTTATGCACGTGCACAACATAAACAAGATGGGGGCCAGTTCATATAAACACTTAAACACATAGAAACAAATTGGGACCCTTTAAAAGGTGCTAACATTAACACAGCCCAAAGTTGTCAGAAAATCAATTGATGCTGGTTTAAGTAAACTTTGAGTAAAATAAATTCATGATCAAATGTTGGAGCAGTCAATCTAGACTTCAGTATAATCTGACCAAATCCAAATACGTTTTCATAACATAATACAACATAATGCAAAGTACAGTAATTCATTCTCTAATCCCTGAATGCTGAATCATTCTTTAAATTAAGTCCTCATAATGGAATCACTCTGATTGTTAGCAGCTGTTAAAGTTTTAAACCCAGTGCTGCTTGCCTCTTCAACAACCAGTCTGCTGGAACACCATTGGCCATTGTGATACTTTCTAACCCATAGACCTCTGCCCTCTGCTGTAGTATGTGTGTGGGGTTGTGTGTATGTAGCTGTTTGTTCTCACGGCACTGGCAGGGTCCTCTGGGATCAGCTGTTGGCCTCTCTCATAGTCACAGGGTCCAGAGCGCTAGTGTCTGTCAGCGTGACACGGCCTTTAATAGTGGAACACCACTATTAATCCCTTCAATGGAAAAACAGATGACTTGTCTGAGCAGTATGGTACGCCAGTATTCTCTCCTTACTGGGATGAAAACTCAAACGTATACTGGTATGTATTTTCAGATTGTGCTCCGTTTTTGATCTTGTGTTCACAGAGCGTGGCTGAGGCATGAATACGTATGTGATATTTGTTTCCTCATTCGATCAAAACTCGTTTAGAATTGGTATCGTCAGATGTGAAGAAACTGTTTTGATGGCCTCTTGCATTCAGCTGGAGCCAGTGTGGTTCCAAACATATGTGACCTGGCAGGTACAAAGCAAACACCTTGAGCGATCAGCTCGTATACAGAGAGCTTCACAAGCATTCTGGATCGTGGCCTGTTGTTTCATGTTTTGGCTCTGTGCTCTTATTCTCTATGTGTTGTTTGGATTTCTGAAATGAAGCCCTGACTGTAACATGCACCATGACACTAGGAATTTCAGGCTTTTTCCTGCCAATAAGTGTAGCAAAAAAAAATGACACACTAAATTGTTTCTTAATTCTAAAGTTAACCTTTCATGATGGCTCTGCCATGGGGGCCTTAGGGTTACATTTGTCCGTCCGTTATGTTTAGTTTCTGGAGCATAACAAAAACCATTTAATATTTTTTCACCAAACTTTCTACAAACAACAACCAAGGACTGAACTGGTGCCTTTTGCTATTGAGGAACTTTTACCATTTTTATTTGTTTTGTGTCTATGGTTACAAGTTGACTTTAGGCACATTCTGTGAGTGGGATAAGGGTTTCTTGGGCATAACTTAAAAACGATTCAGTTTTTTTCCACAGAGCTTTATGTGCTCATCTCCATGGAGAGGTGGCTTTAGATAATTTGGGAATTTTAGGGGGTTAATTTTTGAAAATGGAACTTTGAGATATGCAATTAAAAACAATTGCATTTAACAAGGACAACCTAAGTGACTTCTTCTTCAATAAAATGCAGCTTTGGTGGGGGAATTATTTGCCTTTGAACATAACATTCAATCATCCTTTTTGCTGTTTTGTATTACCATCAGAAGTCAGCTATGCATACAGCATTTTTTACCATTTCTTTTAGTTAAATAACTTCAGTAAGAGATTTCAGATCTGATGTTTTTAGACTCAAACGTCAGTGGATTTTTATTATCTCACTGGGACACTGTTATTCCTGAGTAAACAGTACAATTGATGCGTTTATGTTCATATGTTATATTTATGGTCATAATTTTGTATTTACACTTCTGTCTTGGGCAGGTTTGTGCTGAAAAAGACATTTTAATAAGCAAAGAAAGAAAGACCAATAGTATGTGTTGTGTTATCATGGCTTGATTTTGCACAGGAATATCAAAATTTGGAGAAAAATTTGAAGGAAAACTGTTTTGGCTCAAACTCATACCAGGATTTCTTCTTTTCATACTTTCATAAAGATTTCATACAGATCATTTGAGCTGTAGCAGTGATCAAAGTTTCATTATAACCCAAAGTTTGCTTAACTGTGTGTTTTTTTTTTTCCAGATATCTTTATGAACTACCGGGACCACCCCACTGAGCAGATTAGTTTTACTGACTGTGGCTATTTTGAGAGCCCATCCAGTACAGAGTTTGCTCCAGTTCCCTCTCCTGTGGTATCAACCCCTCAGCTACTTATTGACCGTCAGCTGGCTCAGGTACTGACACTCCTCTGCCTTGTAGATGTACTGCTGCAAAAATATATATATAAAAAATATATAACTAGTATGAAAGTCATTTGCAAATCCGTAAAATCATTCTTTTTTCAGCCCAATCTGTCGTCTGACAACTTGTCTCCGCCATCCTCGTCCAACAACCCTCCAGAGCAGACAAGGCTGGACCCAGGATGCAGTGAATACCGCACATCAAGCATCATAACAGACGCTGTGCCATATGGACAGCAGACATACCCTGATCCAGCTGTTTCTGTAGCATACACCACCAGCATCGAGCAGCCGGCCTTTTCAAATGTTCCTTTTTTGTACCCGCTACCATGCAACAAGTTTGGTTACTGCACAACAATCAGTGTGACCCCCACTGTCATCACTCACACCGCCTCCACCACGGGGCTCCAGGGCTCTGAGCACCAGGCTCACAGCTACCTTCACACGGGGGGCACATACTCCCAGACATCATGCCGCTCTCTCAATTACCCGACTGCTGCGTCTGACCAGGTCCACGCAGCACTGCTCTCTGTCACTGCGCCCCACTGCTTCTCTGTCCCAGAGCAGGTGACTGCTACAGGAGTCAGGGGCAAGCACAAACAAAAGACAGGAGGAGTGAGGACAGCTGGTCCCCCTGTGGCTCAGTCTGACCCCCCAACCATCCATGTACCCACACCCACTAGCTGCCTGGCTAAGCTGCTCTCCTCTGGCACCCGTGAATGTGAGTCAGCTGTGTCCTTTGCTCTATCTTTAACTACAGTTATCATCTGGGAAAATGGGCAAGATCATATTTCTGCAAGGAGAAATGAAATAACTATTGTTTTTTTTTGTTGTGCTTTTCAGGGAAGCCATCCTCAGGGTTTGATACTACTCTCGTGACAGCCAAAGGTCAGAGGTCATCGTCTCCTAGCTCCTCGGTGAGTCTGTCTGTTAGCATCATTAGAGCAGGTTTCATCTGTGTTGATAACTGGCTGGGCTTCAACAAAAAAGGGATTCATGTGAAGAAATAGTTTCACAAATCAGTAAATGTGCTATTTTGACTTCTTGCCAAGAGTTTGATGAGAAGATTGATTCTACTATATGTTGAAAATGAAGGTAAAGGGTTGTATGTCTGTCTGTTCATTCATTCGTCCATAGTAAAAAAAAAAATTCATATATCGCAACTTGCTTCACTAAACTTTACATACAGTATATATTAACCATGATAAGTACCTTTGTACCTTTTTAATATTTAGATTTGTACACAAATCTTATATTTTGGGTTTTCCATGTAAAGATGATTTTAAGGTGACTCTGCAAGAATGTCATCATCTCCATAGCATATATCCAAAACAACTACAACTACTCTAGGCCTGCCAAAGGAACAGAGGATATGTCATATACTGATGCATCTGCTGAACAAGTTTTGGGGGATGTCAGGGAGCTATGTCATGTTCAGATGACTCCTCTATCAATTACGTATGAGCTCCTTTACACATTTTTATGGAACTTGTTAAGTTAGGTTAACAATTGGAATTTGCATAAGGGTTTAATTTAATTAAAAGGGACTGGTCGGCCTTGGCAGAGGTATGTGCCCTACTGAGTGTCACTCTCGTTTATATTTTATTCAACTAACCTAATTAAGTTTAGGTTAAAACCAAAATACAGTATTAATTCAACAACAACAATGTGTGTGAGAGGTTCCTAATCATATAGAAAATTGTCTCAGGGTTGCCTCCATCTTTTTAAGAGTCTATTGGAGCTTGCTCCTTAATTTGTCTAAGATCCTCTTCAGGGAAAAATGTTTTTAAGGCTGTTCTAAGCAGATTTTTTGTCTTGTTTAGCAGTCAAGCAGCAGCACACTTGTTAAAGGAGCTTCATCACTGCTGCAGCATGGAGCTGGTTGGCCAGCAGGGATCCCAGTGTTGACACCTCTGCACAGTCAGAGTGCAACCCTGGGTCACAATGGACCCCACGCCAGCACCTCCAGAGGCTCTGCGGTATCTGCTCTGCTCACTCATGGCTCCACACAAAACAGCTCAACCCTCCTCATTCCCAAGACTGAGAAACTGTCCCCTGTCCAGCTGTACGGGACGGACAGGAGCAGCTTAACAGGTATGTCGTCAATGCTCCAAAACAGTTTCTTAATGATCATAGATCATGTCTTCTTTTAAATGGTGAACGATGACGTGTTCATTCATTGGTGAGGAATACACTGTAAAACATCTTGACAACACTGGCATGCTAAGCAACTTAATGGTGACTTGAAACTGGACAATCATCCCTGGTAGAGTGGAGGCTCTGGTCTATGGTCACACTGTGTACAATAAGGTAAAATGCAGCTGCAAAACACGTTGTGCAACAGCGTGTTTTTTATACCCAAGATTGTTCCCTAAAACGATGGTGACTACATGAGCTCTACAGAGCTAATGCAGACACACAAAGACACACAATCTCCTACTGCTAATGAGCCGCTATTCTTACTGTAATTTGGATAATGCTTAATTAATGAAGGAGCTGATCAATTAAAAGGAGATTAAATTGTTGACTTTATCTTTATTTATATTTATTCATTTATAATTGTACCTCCGTCTAGGAGGTTATGTTTCTAGCTGTGTCCATTTGTTTGTTTGAGTGTATTTGTCAGGATTACACAAAAACTACCAGGCAGATTTCCATATAAATTGTTTGAAGGATCTTTAACATTGTGAGATTGGACTTTTTAATTAAAAAACCAATTGAACCGATTTCCATGATACTTTGTGGAGGGGTGAGCCATGGATGAAATGGCCATTGTTCTGCCTTGGCAGCAGCAGTATGTGCTCACCTGAGTGTCATTCTAGTCTAGTCTGGTAAAGTTTTACTCCATTTTGTCACTTTTGGGCCTCCATAATTATTCACAATATAGTGAATACATGGATGTTTTGGGTTTCTTCTTTATGTTCTCAACAATGGAGGATGAATCTGGCAAAAAGTCAGGTCAAATAAAACTAGCTGGGTTAGTGTAGTAAACGAAAATCCAAGTTTCCAAGCATCCACAGCCATTGTACAGTAATCTTCATGTGGCCACGCTAACTTTGTCATTTACGATGTCAATCTGCATGATTGTCATGCAAAGAGTTTGCATTGCATATTATTACGTGATGTAGAGACTTGATTTGTGCATCGGAATATATGCACATGTAGCGGTCATACAGTTTCCCTGCAAATATAATGACAGTATGTATTATTATTTGTCTGTCTTTTAGTGAATTTTCCAGGTCATCCAGGCCAAACGTCACCACCGAACCCTTTAGATAAATCCTCCAACCCAGAGTCGTCACACTCAGGCTTCTCAGGGAACAAGATAGAATCAAGTAAGGTAGGACAGTGTCTCATTTGATTTTCAGAAATCTCTATTTTAGGACAGAATGGTATTACATTTTTTTTAAATTATAATACTAATGTAACCAGGTCCTTGCCGAGGGCTCAATAAAGATAAAATTCTCGTCACCCTTTATGTGAATCTGAGTTTGAACTGTGATGCACATGTTTCTATGTTATCTGCAGCAAACAGAGACCAGGAGGATAACCCACATCTCTGCAGAGCAGAAGAGGCGTTTCAACATCAAACTGGGTTTTGACACTCTACATAATCTTGTGACAACACTCAGCTCTCAGCCAAGCATAAAGGTACAGTGAAGATTAGAAGCAGTAGAAATACCTGAGCTCTGTAATCAGTAATAAGTTGACTTTTGACCCTAATGTCGATGGTGTGTGTAAAAAAAAGCTCACCACCACATGCATTTTATTGCAAGCTTCAGAGCTTTAATGTGGAAAAAACTGAAGTGAATATATATTAGTCTTGCTTCACTGAATTTGTCGTCACATTTGCCTTAGTCAGCTGGTTTGTGTTACTTTTCCTCCAACTCAAATACATGATGTTCTGAATGGTGGTAGAGCATCACCAAAGAGCAGCAGTGATGATGCACAGTTAGGGTGTAAAACAAGTTGTAAAGAAACATGTCATATTTGTAACCTTTGTAATGCTACATATTTGTGAATAATAGTGGTGTATTGTCCCCGCATTTGCTGACACAGATCAGCAAAGCCACCACACTGCAGAAGACCGCTGAGTACATCAGCAAGATGCAGCAGGAGAGAGCTCAGCTGCACGAGGATGCTCAGAGACTGAGAGAGGAGATCCAGCTCCTGAACTCTGCCATCAAGTGAGATCTTTAGCTTGAGATGTCTCTGTGTGTTTGTGTGCATGCATATTTTAGGGTGATATGGGGATGGAATATAAAGGGTAAATTCCCCTTTGTGGACTGTGGATTTTTTTTCCTTCATTACTTCCAGTGAAAGGAAGGAATAACTTCATGGCCAGTGTGAACAGTAGAGTTGACTTTCCTGCCGTTCTTCAGCTGTCTCTGTCTCCAAAGGCAAAAAAATAAATAAGGAAGACATTGAAAATCGAGAGCCTACCCTTTAATATCTCATATTGGTCTTTCCCTGCTGATATGAAGATGCACTGCACTGCTTCAATGACTCAGTGTGTCTCTTCCTGCAGTGCGTGCCAGCAGCAGCTCCCAGCTACTGGTGTGCCCATCACACGGCAGCGCTTTGACCACATGAGGCAGAGGTTCAGGGAGTACGTCCAGGCACAGACAATGCAAAACTGGAAGTTCTGGATCGTATCCTTATGAATCTGATTCATTTAAACATCACACTGGCACAAACACAACTCAAAAAACTCACTTTGCATATACCGTTAGAATCCGCTGTTGAGCACTGAATGTATTCATATATTCCTGTGTGAGGTTCTTTCAGTATTATTTATTATTTTGTATTATCTGGCCGCCGCATCAACTGGCTTCTCCAGACTTTGGAGAAATATCAAATTTTTAGTTCCCCAAACTATTTCCTTGAATCCAAATGAACTAATTAAACTGCAAGCATCATCCTCACCTGGAAGGACACAGAATTTCAGTTTTACAGCATTTTTAAAGAGATTTAAGAATATAAATTATATCATATAAATTAATTTTCTTATTAAGTTTTAACTCAAAAGACATAATTCATCTGGGCTGTCTCATTGTAATAAAGCTGATAGAATAAATTCCTGTATGTTGCAAATGTCATGTGCATAAAAAAATGATATTAATCCAGAACTTTTTCCATAATGATCACCAAATCCGCTACTGCTGTCTTCTTGCATGAGAGATAAGAGGATTAAATTACGATTTTATTATCTTTGCGTCATGCACAGAAACACCTTGAGGGTATTTTCTCTCCATGAATATTAAGGTGTGTCTTGGTTCCTCAAGGAATTTATCTGACTGCTGATATTAAAAATAGGCACTCACTGCTCCAAGAGGGTGTTTGCTTTATCCATAGCATCATAATAGCAGCATTCACCATATTTGACTGGTAATTTTCTAGCCTCTCCATAGACAGCACTACTCATCACCGAGAATTCACTCATCTAGTTTTTTTGTCGACCATTAGTTAAGTGACGCTTCCAAAGCAGTGAGTCACATGCTTGTAATGTTATGATTGAAATTACCATTAAGGAATGAGTGTGATGTAATTCAACACGTTTCCTAATGTAAAAAAATCTTATGATATGATCTCATATCATTCCTCTGTTCCACAGAGCTCCATTGTTGCCTACAAGCTATTAAAAAAACCCCACCAGCAATGACCAGGATGACATAATTCATACTAATCCACAACTGAAAATAGACCCCAACAAATTCAGTTTTTACTCCCGTTTAAGTAACATTTGTTGAAAGTGTCCACCTGTTCTTGGAAATTACTGCGCCTTCTTTAAAATGAAATGAAAGATTACAAAGGAACCAAAAGGCTTGAGTACCACGTACAGGGGAGGGATGTCCAAATGAACTAAAAGATCCAGTAATCTCAGGAAAATGGTGTTTGAATGAGCCAGGGTTCTTTCCTCAACTCATCGTCAGTTCAGTGTCATCATCGAGCCGCTGTTTGAGTCCTATAATGGAATGGTGTCCACAGCCAGTGTGGAGGACCTGTGTAGATCCACTCTGTCCTGGTTGGACCAACACTGTTCCCTGCCTGCTCTAAGACCCAGTGAGTCCAGTGCAGATCTAAACCCATATTTTTACAACTATTCATAGTTTGATCGATATGTTCCCACAGTTCTTTTGCATTAGCTGTGATCTGTTTTTTTTCTTCATTTTTCCCAGTGGTTCTGAGTTCACTCCGTCTCCTCAGTACCTCAACGGCCATCCTGACAGACCCCAGCCTACTGCCAGAGCAAGCCACCCTCGCCGTCACCCAGGGTGACACCGCTGCTGCTATGGACCACTCCTTTCAGCCCGCCACTCGGGACAATACACACCCCATATGACGTGCAAAGCAGACTCACTGGACACTTAACTGGAAATCACCACAATGAACAGGAGACCACAAGTCAGAGGAGAGCATATGGAAAAGACTTAAAGCTCAGCTCTGAGACTTCTAGCAATGCATAGTCCAATAAAACCCACCAGCTGCAAAAACAGAATGTATTCCAGTACATCCAAAAATTGTGGGAACTATATGTGATTCAGTTATGATGAAGTTATAACATACTTGTAATACACACTTAATTCATTCTCAGTCAGCCTCAAAATCATTTTCTTTAGTAAACTGAAGGAGATGTCAGTCACTGTGAATGAATTACTTCATTGTCTGCCGAAACAATTTGGGAACATCAGTTGACAACTGCATTTATTCTCAGTTCCTTTTACGTCTCAGGTGATCTCTTTCTGTGTATAATACATCATCTCCTTCAGTTACTGATATTTACTCAGTGCAATGTGTAAATACAACTTACATTTATCTAATGCTGTATTGAGCAGTATGAGACAATGTAAGATAAAATTAGCAGCTTCAATGAGCAGGCTTTAGGATATTTTTCAGGATATTAAGTCTTTTCCCAGTCTGTGGACCACCAGGGCCTCTTGAAAGGGGTCCGGAGGTCTCACAGTGAACTTCAATTATACTATTTTTCCCCTCATTGTGTCTGAAGGCCAATGACAAATTACATACGAAATCATAGCATGACATCTTTCCTTAGAACCAGGATGAAGGTTATATCAAAACCCATGAAACTAATGTAATTTGAGGTATACAAAGTTAATGGGACAGCATCACTTCTAAATGCACAGAGATGAAGGCCTTTTTAGTGCAGTAATTTTAACTCAAACGGTAACTCTGTTGTATTCAAGTGTCCCAGCAAATCATGACATTTTGGCAGTGAGCCAGTATTGCACAATACCAGGAGCCTGATACCGAAGCAGCTAAATGGAATTCAGCCATCATTCATTTAATCATTTGTACACCTGTGCTTTTTATACTACATGCCAACATATCTTAATTTAAAGAGGTCTGTCTGGGGATTATGCGACCTCCAAGCGATAATGTAGAAAGTGAATCTTGGGAGAGCAAAGCTGCTCACACAGTCACGTTACTACACTAGGTGACGCTATCCCAGCGCGCTTGACTCCAATGTCGCTGTGCTGTTGCAGGCGCTCCTCCTGGCCTCCAGGGGGCGCTGTGCTGCGGGCGGGGACGGGGAAGCGCAGTGAGGGCTTTTTGTTCCCTGATCTCGTCGGTGCGCTGTCCACTTCAGCACCACAAGCCGAGCAGAGGCAGCTGGCTAGCCGACGCTGAGGAGGAGGGACAGAATACACAATATCAGCACCACCATCAAACCCGAGTCCTAAATACTGAAGAAAAACGCCGTTATCCACCAGAAACACCGATTACAACGCGACGAACGACTGCAGAAAAGGTAAGTTGTCTTCTAAGCTCAAATAGGATCAAGTTGGTGGAGGCAGGGATAATAACGGGCATCACCAAAGAAGAACAGGCACTCCTTTCCTTCCTGGTTGGTGTTTACTGTGTGACCATATTAAGCGGTGTTTGCGTTAGCTTCTTGCTGTTTGTGTCCCATATATCCATCACGGGACTAGTCTATTTGGAGGAGGGACATCACATTACATTGATGAAGGGCTATATGGAGACCGTGTATTTGCTGGGCAGCCTCTCTAAGCTTCGCAGACATTGCGGTTTTATAACTAGTCGCTCCTACACTGTGTCGAGCTGCTGTTTCTTTTTTCCCCCTCTGTCCTGTCTGCCGGATATTTACCGTCACTGCTTTAAAGCTGTTG
Organism: Chaunax sp. Z400; assembly: GCA_037577475.1. NCBI lineage: Eukaryota > Metazoa > Chordata > Actinopteri > Lophiiformes > Chaunacidae > Chaunax > Chaunax sp. Z400. The sequence goes on from CM075201.1 coordinate 6,017,214, forward strand.
CTATTTTTGTGTTTGTTCATCCGCCCCAGTTCACACATTCGCTGCATTACCCGGTGTTTTATGTCCAACATACACAGCAGTAAACATATTTATATGCCTGGTCTCTTATGTGAAATGTATGAGTGTTTGTCATATGAAACTAAATTCTCTAAAAGAAGCAAAAAATTAAAGCTATTTATTCACAAAGGTGGTTAATTATCATGAGCTTTGTTCGCATAGAACACTTGAGTGTTTTCTTACTGGTATTTTGCTAAAGACAAAGACTGTTTTTTTAAAATTGTTTTTTGTACTCTAGTAATAGGACATTGTTTTACTTTACAAATTAGAATAAACTACACACTGTACCTGTTTCAATGAGTCACAGAGCATCTGTGTTCTTTGCTGCTGGGCTAAAGTGTCCCGTCTCATCAGCACCCTGTAAATTGTTCATAATGAATGTTTGACCCTTGAAAGGTAAAGATTAGAACCACAAACATGCAGATCACATTTTGAAGATTCTGCTCCTTTGCTGTTGTGGCTTTTGTAGTCCTCCTATGCAAGATACCTAAGACACCCCTAAATAGTTGATGTACGCATATCTAAACAAATGCTTTTCAAAGTATAACGTCATATTTCAATATCAGTGGAGAGGAGGATGGAAATATTTAATTTAAAAAAAGTTCATAATACACAGTAAATCCTCACAGAGACAGTAAAGTGTTTTCATTTTCATTTTAAGGACCTTTTTTACACGGGGGAATTATATTGTGACAAAAAAAATATTGATACTAGAACTGAAATTAATTGGCAGCCATTTTAATAATCATCTTTTGAGTCATTTTTCAAATTAAAAATGATCAAACATTTGATGATCCCAGCTCCTAGAATGTGGGTGAATCTGTTATTTGGTACAAACAAGCTTTTTGAAGACGTCACCTCAAGTTTTGGGAAATTGTAATAGACATTTTACATTATTTTTAGATAATGGAAAATGTCTAAAATGTCCAAAAATGTTCAAACCCAGAGAAATCAGTGATTTTATACAATACGCTGCGTTTCATTTGGTCGCCTGTCTCTATAAATTACAGGACAGAGTCAAAGAGAGAGAAAGGAAGTCTATGAATGTGACAGTAATGTGAGTAAAACTTGAAAGCATTACCTCATCTATGAACATTCCTGCCAGAGTCAGGTCAGATGGATTTTCATCAGAAATGGTGGCAGCTTAACAATGAAGACAACACCTCCCATGATTCACTACATTGGAATATGACTTTTGTTTTTATTTTTGAGAGCCATAATGGCAATAGTTACGCAATGTGTCTTTAATTGAGATCGAGAATTAATAATAATAATAATTGATCATTCACAAATGACTAGCTGATTAATTTGTAATAAAAAAAAATAATGATCAGTTGCACCCCTAAGTGATGACTCACGATCCCTCACGCTGCCGTAGATTACATTATGCTATACGGCTGTGTGACTAAATTCACAAATGCCTACCGCAGTTCATAGCAAATGAGCGTTTGGCTCACTCCTTATGAACAGTCAGAGCTCAGTTTGTGACACGCTGCTCAGAAAAGAGGTTTAAGTCCGCAGGAGCAGAGTGAGTGACAGGACAGTGACGGCACGGACCCAACACTTGGCTGCATGGAGGTTTAGCACCGCTGTAGTGCTCCGGCCAAACTAAAACACTGAGTGCATCTCAGGAAGTATAGTCTTCCATTTTGTCAGAGATGAGCCATGCCCACGTAAGGTAAGAGGCAGATAGAGGGATTAGCTTGTATTAGGATATGGCTACTCATAGAGGTGTAAGAGGAATGTCAGTCACTCTGGCTCTATCTTCCCCTGCCATCTGTCTCTCAGCCTCTTTCTCCACAAAGCATCTGTCTCCTGCCCACTCTACATTCACATTGTTCCTAGATGAGCGTTGATACCCCCCCCACCACCACTCTGCAGCATCTCTGTGCAGTGCATGCTTTCCTGCGCACACTCCTTTCCTTTCATTCTGCTGGTATAGACACACTGCTCCTCCTCCCGTCCTACTTCCTTCTTCTTCTTCTTCTGCAGCTGTCCTGAAGGGCGAAGCTGCTGTTGGTGAAACCTCGGGGGGGGGGGGCAGTCAAATAGGTGGCAGAGGAAGGATGGAAAGGGATCCATTATCAGGATCAATTGTCTCCAGCAAGTACAGTTTACCAAGTGTCACAGCACAATAGCCAGTCATCATCTCATGACGTGTCTGAGAGCCTGTTTAAAAATACACGCACACACATTGGTGCATTATCCGAGCACAGGAAATGTGTATCTGCTTGTTCATTGAAAGCTATTCCAAACAGACTGAGGAGCTGAAAGAAATGGAAATAGTCCTTTCTGACTCTCCCTGAAACCGTACTTAAGTTTAACAGGACTGAAGCATGGCTGTGCTTTCACTGCAGGTGGTAACTCCTTCATGTTTTATTTAAAAGGCTTGTCAGTCTGTGTTCCTGTCACAAATCCAAATCCAAGAGGGGAGTGCTTCAAGAGAAAAAAGACTGCAGTGTTATTTGGGTGGATTGGATTTGAAGCCTTCTTTTGAAGAAGTTTTAGTTTGGTCTTTTTTTTAACTTAGAGACTTTGACTCAAAATTTATTACAGTGGGACATTTCATATTAAAAAAGAAGTCTAAGTTTGTCACATTCTTTGTTTGTACCATTTTCTTGAACTGTGTTTTTATTATTATTTATTATTTTTCACCCATGGGTTTGGCTGTTTGGTTGTCAGCAGGATTATGCTAAAACTACAGGAAGGATTTTAACTTAACTTTGTGGAAGGATGGGGCTTTGGCTAGAAAACAAAACCCAGGAATTATTTTCAGGACTTCCCGTTACTTCGCCAGACGGGGCATTGTTTAAAAAAAAAAACATTCTCCATAACTACGCAAAAACTGCTGAATCGATTTTCCACAAAACTTTGTAGGGAGATAAAACATGAGTCATGCAAGCGTAACAGACATGTTTAGGAACGTTGAGCCTTGACGGAGGTATGCCCTCTTATCGAGTGTTGTTCTGGTATGATTATTTAAAGGCAGTGTGTTCATGACTGATGGTGATGACTAGCTGTAAATGATCCCACATACATAAACAAAGCAAATATGTATTTAAATATGTGTTACTTTAAGGAAGTAAACGGCACATTGCAAGAGATAAAAATTGGGTTATGGAATATTTTACAAATGAGTTACTCTGGTATAAATTTTGAGATTGCTTCATTTATTCCAATCAGTACTAGACCCACATTGTAATGGCATTTTTTTTTAATCAATCTTTCATGTTTTCACCTACTACAGCTTTCAGGACAGGTTCACAATTTTTCAAGTGTGTCTAAAAACAATAGTCAGGCGCCCATATGGACAGTCCAGCAGGTTTACTTGTCTTTATCATTCCTTCTGTTAGCTCTGGCTCATTAAAAGATCCTTTCCGACAGGACACAAAATGCTGCTGGACAATCACAGGACAGAAACCTTTAGAACTTGGTCCCACATTACTTCCTCTACATTGGAAGCCTCCAAGAAAGAGAGTAGTCCATTTTTATCACTCATTGGATTTCAATAAGCTGACTTTGACCTTCCCTTAAACATTTTAAACAGATTTTTATCATTGACTGAATCATTGTTGGAGCAGAAAGTCACATGAAGACCATAAATGTCTGATCAGAAATCATCATTGTGTCCGACTCAAACCTGCTAATGTGATATCATGTGGAGGAAGAGTTGGGTTTTTTTGTGAATTATATGTTTATTTGATTTTTTTAATTGTTTTTTTTCTCTGCCTTTTAATTCAATAAAATGAATTAAAATGTCCTCAAGTTTATTTACAGCAAGCAAAACCTGATCCAACATACACACTATGACATACTGCATGCATGTTATTTCCTGATTCCCCATCATGATGACATCTTTGGAGAAAGTAGTTAACCTAACAATCACAGGATTCTATTTGAATCCGGCGCCTCCCATGAGAAACTGTCCTGATGCTGTAACCGACAACCATCTTGTTCTTCAGGAGTTGTCAGCAGCTGATCCCAGTTTATATAACGATGTATGCCCAGCACATATATGCTGCAGCCCTTGAGAGGCTGTTATGAGCTACTGTCTATGCTGTAGTGTTGTGTGGTGTTGTTGTCATCATCAGAACCTGCAGCATCTGACTCACAGGCAGAATGCAGAACCTATATGTTCCATTTACGTAACATGAGATGAATTATCATCATAAGGAAATCCCCCGCCCCAATCCTATCATCATCATGTGTGGGTATGGTTTTTGGTGGGGTTTTTCATTTCCAATGTCTAATGAAGCTACACTCACTATGTGGGAGCTTCCTTTCTGGCCCAACAGAATGGTAATAAATAAAAATCTTAAAAAGCGCCCATCTAATATTACTCACCAGTGGAAGAGGCCCAGTCTATCCTGACAGTAATCATTTATTAGCTCGCCAACCCCTAGCAACTAGCCAAACAGTCCTTAATTCATAGTTCAGAGTATTTTCCAACTCCACCCTCCCTCTGGACCCACCATCAAACTGTCTGGCTCCTCGACTGGCCGTCCCATAGAGGTGACAGCGGTGCACCGGACAGACTGCAGGAACCCTGGAGTTGTGGCAGAGTCTCTAATCTGGTCTCTTAGACACAAGAGGAGTCACTTTAGTTTATTTGAGTCGGCCATTTGTTGTATTGAGTCTCAAACGAGTATTTTTGTTCGATTCCTGACATCCTTAAGTGCAGTTTTTTTTGTTCACATAAGGACTCATTCGTTAATTGAACTGTGGGATTTGTTTCGAGCTATGGCTGCTTCCTTGGTGGAGGTCTGAAATCATTTTCCAGGTAGCTATTTTGATTGTAACATGTTTATAGGAGTCTATTCACAATATTTTTTTTGTAAGAAAGTGAAAATATTAAATATCAGGCTTATTTGACCTAAAAGAAATCAGTATATTTTATTCCATAGTCTGGTTCTCACACTGTGTCCTTACAAAGATTCTGGCCCATGATCAAAAATTGTAGTTGCTGACTCCTCCTCTTAGGGAACAGGTAGGACAGTGTTAGCTTAAATAAGGACTTACAGTAGCTGTAGGCTCCAATTTGAGCCCTATTTGTTTTTTAGCCAATATTTGTTTACATGTGCTAATTGTGGAACCATTGTGGTATTGTCACTACTGCTACTGAAGAAAACTTGATGATTCTCAGGCAGCTAGGAGTGTTTTTCTAATGATTTTTGAGTAGATTAATGGATGATTATAAGCGATGGACATCTTTGGTTCATCAGAACAGTGAGGTGTGCAGTTTTCCCTTGAACAGACTGTGAGAAAGGGTTAAGCACCTCTGCCTCACATCTCACCCTCAGTGCCCCTGCAGCCCATGCCACTCTTAGGAGGAGGATCATCTCACAATTTGAAATCTGCTGCCACAGAGTACGGCTACTAACCAAACCTGACTGTGAATGTCTTGCATGGGGATAACGTTGAATAAGGATAAAGATAGAGTCCGTCCTCCTCTCATATCCTCTTCAAATCACACTTCATACTCCGGGGTGATTTTTTTTTTGCTTTCAGTATTTTGGGTTTGTACATCTGTAATGTAACTTTAGCTTTGAGGTCAAGCCTCCCACTGTGGAAAGCATTTACGCAAGTTGGAAGATCAAGAGAACGCCTGCTTCATCTACTGATCAAAGAGAGCTTAGACCCAGATTCTTCCTCATCAAGGAGCAGAAAAACATTCGATAAAATTTAGATCAAGGACTGAAAACTGAATAATTCAAGGCAACTTTTTTTCTTTTTTTTTGCAGGGTCAGGGTTTATTTATAATAAACTTTTATCCTTTGCAGCTGATGACTGTCATATAAGAGAACGTTTGATTCAATACTTTCAACAGATCTATTATTACAAAATGAAATATTTGACGTATTTGCCAATGAATAAATGCATTATTTTCTATGGCTGTTACTTCTATGGAGTCTGCGGGCATGACGGGGTATGAGTGTGTTTTGAGGAGGGATGTGTGATAAAACAGGCACATGAAACTGCATTTTTGAAGTCAATACAGTCACGAGGAAGGGCCGGGGTCTTTTCATATCAGGCCTGTTTGAAGCTGTCACTCAGTTACTGCTCAAAGGCCACTGTTTGACTGCTTGTTAGCCGTCTTTGGGCTCCATGTGTGTGAGTGTGTGTTTGTGCGTGTGGTACTGTCCCCCAGGGAGCCCCTTCCTCTATGCGTCTGACTTCAGAGCTGCTTTGAAGCTCTTCCTCAGAGAGGTGAAGGGGAGGGGAGAGGGTGGGGGACTGAGACAAAGAGGGGTGGGGGAGGGAAAAACTGTGAAAATGCTTCATTTTTATTCCTGCACTCACTCACCTCATAGCTGAGCTGTTTCCCTTATTATGTGAAAATGATGTCATAGGCTGCATGCCTTTTAGTATGACAAACTGGAGCTTTGTTGTCGGGGCGCATGCAAAATCACTGGAGGAGTCAGAGCGAGTCAGAGCGAGACAGAGCGGCTGACGGCAGGAGAACGCTGTTAGGAATTTAGAGCATATTAGGGTGGTCATGTAGCTGCTCTCTGTCAGCTCATGAATAATGGAGGGGATCAGTGTCTAGTTCCATCAGGTGATCCCAGTGTACTTTTTTAGGACTGTGTGTTTGTGTGTGTGGGTGGGGTCGGGGGTGGTGGTGGTAGAGAGCAGCTGCTGTGGCCTAGACATCCTCAACACAAAAACCATCTGCTGTGCTGATTCCAGAGAACACAACACACCCTACACATCTATCTATCTATATATCTATCTATCTATCCATCTATCTTACATCTATCTATCTATCTATCTATCTATCTATCTATCTATCTATCTATCTATCTATCTATATCATCTATCTATCTATCTTACATCTATCTATCAATCTATATACTGTATATACATATATACACACACACACACACACAGTATTTTGATATTTATGGAGTAATTTCTAATGAACAAACATTATTTACTGGCATTACTCTGACATTTTCACATAAAAAAGATCATTTTAATGAAGACTACATGTCTTACAACAGCATTGTTTGTGGCATTCAAAGCTAAATTTGTAAAAGGGTGCAGACTGACAGTAAGAGAGTGCAATGTCCCTATTACCAGGTTTTTTTTAAAAACATCGCACAAAAGACATGAAATTTAAATCAACACCCCGAAGCTAAACTTGAGCTCTTCAGCTCTGCTGCAAGGGATTCACACACACACACACACAAATGCTTTATTAATGATGGCTCTTTATGGCACACTCATGCAGTGACAGCAGGTGTTTGTCGAGCAGGAAATGATTTGTTGTATTTGTGTCTCAGTTTTCCTCAGAATGCCCCCCGAATCCTTCTGCAAGCGATAGATTCTGCAGATAAAACCAAAGAGTGAGGGAGAAACGATCCTCTCAGCAGCCCATCCAGTGCTGCCAGAATCCTCAGTGGGTGAAGTGGTGCAGAGGGTGGGGTGAGGACAAGGTGGGGACTGGAAAGGCAGCTCTCACATGAGGAGACAACACTTAACAGTGGCTTGTTTGGTGAATTACTGACCTCTTCCTCTCACCTATTAAAAGCAGTATTCACAGGGGTAAAATAACATCATCCCCTGCTAGCCTCAGCTAGCTGCTTTATGGCCTATGTAAAGCATGTTGACGCTTAATAACATTCATGTGGATCACGCACAGTCTCTTAAACAAACAGCATTTTAATTGCTCTGGGTAAACACTATCGACAGTGGGTGTGTTATGAGTGGCAATGGGCTCATCGTGAGTGAAACCGGCAGACAAAATGTCAGCGGTGCTGAGCTGCACAGCATGGCAGAGTTCCATTTATTTACCCCAGACGACTGGGGAGAAGGCCAAGGACACAGAGGAATAAAGGTAGGAAAAGGTGATGCTGTGAGCAAAACGTGCACTGAAAAGACGACTGCAGGCTCGGACATTTTCCATCTTTTGTTGGCACAGAATAATTCGTATTAGCCTTGCCTGCCGCACTCGTCCCCACCTTCCCCCTATTTAGAGTGGGTCATACCGAAAATAACACTTTGTTCCTTTTATCCTCTGCTCAGAGCTGGTGGTGATAAGTTTAGCAGGTTGACCCCGCTGTAAAGTCCTATACCTGCGTGGATTTGCGTTACACTGTCGTTTTCTGTCTTAGTGTGTTGCTGTCAGAACGGTGGGTGGTTAATTCACTTTGCCCCATCAGAGAGAGTCGTAGCATTAAGCTATTTGTTCTGTGATTATGTAAAATTGTATGCGTGTGCAGGTGGCGTTTGAGGAATATGTGTGTCTGCGGCTCAGTGTTCGTATGCCTGTGTGTGTCTGACTGAACGATAATCCATCTGAAGCCTCCATCGTTAAATGACTATGAGAATTATGACCAACTGGCTCCCGGTAAATAATAAATAACCTCTTTAATAGAAAGCCCTGAGTACCAGTGTGTATCTTATTCACAACTACTTCGCCAGCAGCTTGAGATTTACCTCACCCTTTGATTGCTCTAATAAGTGGCCACTTAACACCAGCGCCCGCGGGGTTTAGGAATAACGAGTAACAAACACATACATGCATAAATGTGACAAGAACATGCAGGGAATTATGAAAATGTAAGCAATATTATCATCCATTTTACTAGTGCAGGAGGTAATGATGCAGTGTGTTTATGGTTTGCTATTAGGTTGCCTGTGGAAAGTGAAATAAATATACAGGGCTTGTCAACAGGATTAGTAATAATTTTCCTTCAAAGACATTTCTAAAGAGAAAACTTAGGTGTGAAAAAAATCTTTGCATGTAGGAGAGATCAGATACATTTGTCATGCTGTTTACTCTCACAGCAAAGTGTTGAAGTAACTTTAAGAGCTCTCAAATGATCACATCATTAAACACATATGTGCAGGAACAGCCAATCAGAAACACAGATATGGTTCAGTCATCAGAAAACCTTTTTTTGCTCAGTGTATAGCTTATGTACGAAGGTAGCATCCTTCATCCTTATCAGTGGCCTTGTTATTCTGCTGTGTGTCTATGCTTCATAAACACAGGTTCCCAGGTGAACGTGCATCGTGAGTCAGGAGGAATCGGTGCTGTAAATGTCTAAATGTTTCTGGATGCTCCAGCAGCTCAGATGATTTATGATCTGAGCTATTGAATTAAAGTCCTCTGCCTCACACGTCTCCTATAGTGATGCTGCTCATCTGTCTGCATGTGCTGTTACAGATCCTCTCATCTCGACTCAGGACATTCCTTCAGCACTCCTCTGAAACTCTTTGTCACTGTCTACATAGATAGATTGTAATGCAAGTTCTCTGTTCGACTAAAATCGAAACTAAAATAATGTGTTTAAATCATAAGAATTTGATCAATAAAAATTGGTCTGTCCATTTTCAATTTTTCCTTCCACCGCTGTAGTGAGGACTCGGCAATCCTCGGCAACTATTGGATGGATGGCATATGATTTGGTAAAAAGACATCCGCTCTTTCCGGAAAGTGACTTTTGATGGCTTTAGTGATCTCCTGACTTTTTTCAGCTGCAGTCATATGTAATGAACAAGCAAACACTAAATTAATACGACGAACAAGAGGAACGTTAAACCTGCACAAAGTCTCCATGTTAGATGTTGTAAACATGTTAGCATGCTCATGATAGCATGCAGCTCAAAGCCCACGTTCACAGAGATTTGGGTAAATTGGTGTTGATACTCTGCAATGATTAGAAAAGGAATAGGAAAACAACAATGCATATTACTTTATTATATCGTTGAAACAACTCTACAGTGCTAAGTTTTAACACACATTTGATTGGCTTTTTTGTTTTTGTTTTTGTTTGTTTTTGAAGCACCAGTCAGGTCCTGTAAATAACAAGGCTCTCTGCTGTGTGTGGATATTTAGACAGTATGAAATGGATTCCACCATCAACATTTTTACAAACACATATTGGAATAAGGCATGAGTTAAATTGGGCAAAGTCTGTCACAATTGACGGGAAAAGAGAGAAAGCAGGGCAAAAATGTGTAGCAGTGAACCTTGTTTGTGAAATCACATAACGACTGAGCACAACAAGTTAAAAAAAAACTTGTTCTGCCTTCTGAGAGAGACTTTACAGGTACATGGACATGGATAGTGGACAGTGAATTATTTAGAAGCTCAATCAGACAGTGTCCACAAGACACACCTCCAGACTGTAAATCCAAACCTGATCTTGGACTGTGAGGAGGACAGGATATTAAGTGGCAGCTTCCACCCAGCCCCATGTTTCCTGTTTGACAGACCGTTTCCGTAGAAAAACCACAAGACATTTTGCAAGACTAAGCAGAACAAACAGATACAAATCTGCATGCAGTGGTTTATACTTACATTTTTTAAATACGGTTAGAATACAAAAGCATTTACTGTCAACTGGAGCTGGTTAAATGGTTATGTTCCACTTCCAATAACCTTTCATGTAAGCAATGCATGGATGTGTCATTGGGCATCAAATGCTTCTTGTGAAGGTCAGGTGTAAATGAAGAGTGCATGTATTCAAATGCAATCTGATGCATTTTGCAGACATGTTGAAGCATCTCTTCTGTTGAGTAGTACATTCGTAATGGTGAAAAACACACGGATTCTGTCAATAGAGGACGTCCTCTTGACAGCTCATGCCGTCTCTAGCGCTCCTTTTATGTCCCCCAAACCTCTGTCACCACTTTAATCAAGCAGCCACAAGCAATTACTCAGAGTAATTGTATCCAATCTGTAGAGTGGAAGCAGTGGCAGCATATGGGGGGCCTGTTCATCAAGACGTCTGAAAGGAAAATTGCTGCCACCATCGGCAAGATTCTGTCCAAATTACCTTTCACTACATTTTACCTCTGTTGGCATTTGATTTAGTTTCTTTGCCAAAAAAACCCCGTACTGAGTTGAGTACTTCCACTCAAGTACTGTATTTAAGTACCATATTTGAGGTATTAATACTTGAGTATTTTCATTTTATGCTGTTTTCTATTAGTGGTTTCACACCTTTTTGGCTTGTGACTGCTTTACAGAGAGCAGTGAGTCCCTCTCCATATAATTAGGACTTTTAAGTTGTTGATACTTTGAAGTGCCCTTGAAGTTTTAACACTAATTATTGCATCTCCTTAATGATTGTATATTGCTTATTATTTCTGGTTATTTCTTGATATATGCATAGAAGTTGCTTGTTTCCTCCCTTCTTCCTCAATATTAAATCTGTCTTTAGATTAAATACCAAAATACATGATTTTACCATTTGTGTTAACAAACGGCTTGGTTTGTCTTTTACACTGTCAAATCCAAAATTGCCCCAGGACTTATTTAATCTGGGCAAATGATGATCAAAAGGCAATTCTCAGCTTGTGTTTTCTTATTACTTATTTCTCTCTGCTTTCCCTTGTGCTTGGTCAGACATTAAGTAATTGTGTTGGTTCAACTTGGCACTAGGAGAGTATATTTGTCAGCAAAAAACAATTAAATATCCCATATTTGCAGAATAACACCCCCCCCCCATCTATTTAGGATACCAATGCAAAATCATAAGATGAAACAATTGAAATTCGTTGTTATCTTTTTCCTTCCACACCCATTAGTGTTTCTAGTCATCTCTCAGGGTGTTACTATGGTGGAGGATCCTCCTGCAGGAATTAAATAGTCTAGCGTTCATTTCATAATTCAGTCTTCAGACTCATCAGCACATTCAAAATGTTCCAGAGACTTTTGTCGCCCTCAGTTGAGTCATGTTCTTTTTCGTACATAAAGTAAGAGAGGTACAGTTCCTCAGTAATAGAGCTATTTCAGAATTCCCCTGCTGTGGGATGATGGATGATATTATTATCAGCTCATTTTTCAGCCATGATTCAAAAGTTATATAACATAAAATTCTTATATACTAGAATTTTAAGACTAGTAGGGGAAGTATGTATCAAAGTCTGTAATGCAGAACTAGTTTTACTTCACCAAGCAATTAGAATGTCACTTTGTGAGTTACTGCATTTTTTTTGTTTTGTCCTATTGGCAAATGCTCTCACTTGTATAGTCATTTATTGGTTTGCAGATATACAGCAGATATAGAACAACAAGTCAAAAAAGATCTGGGTAACAGGTCAGAGAGATACAAGATTAAAAACTTTATATGTATATGTATAGGAAAGATGAAAATTACACACACCTCCCACTCTTAAAGTTTCACATCTTTGATTTAGTAAGCAACTTTAACTTCTGCAATCAGTAGAATTTTCACTATAATCAAAGGCTTTTCTTAATTTTACCATTTCCACTGACTTATGCTAATAAGGATGATTAAATGAGATGAAATCTTCCTCCAGTTTTGGCTGCAGCCACTGCAGAAATCCTCTCTATATTGTTAAAATAGAACTTTAAAGTTGGAAAGTTGGAATGAAAAATGGCTTTTTAATCTTTTTAGATCATATCCGTGGTGAATTTGTGCCCCTATTTAACAAAATATGCCCCAAAAATGCAAAACAATGGTTTTTGTTGTTTTTTTAAAAATATGAAGTGTTCTTTTTCAAACTTTAAAAACTTCCCCCAATGCTCTCATGACATCCACCCACCATGCAATCTTAAATCCTTTGTGGCACAGAGCTACTGTTAAATTGCATGTCAGAAGGACGCTGGGTCTTAATTACTGCACAAAAACACAACTTTATTGATTTATTCACTGATTTTGCTGAAAGTGGATCATATTTTATGCAGAGAATATTTTCTTCTTCCTCCTTCGCAGGTCTTCAGGCTGCTCTGTCTGAGCTCTGATTTACGGAGTTTCCTAATGAACAGATGGCTTTACTTGTTGGTGAAATAACCACTAAGGGGCTGTCCATTATTTATGGGGGGGGGGGAGAGGCACTTCAAATTATTTTTTAATGACTGTTGAGAGGGCCTTTGTAATTTTGACTCGGGGGGGGGCACAGCTTTAAATGTTTGTATTTAGCAATTATTTTTTTATATTATTTTTCTTTTCAAAATGTGTGACTAACTGCTGGATGGTGACTGGACTCACTAAACCGGGTAGTTCCATGTGTGTAATCACTGCGGCGTATGGGTGATTATACACATGGAGATTATTCTCCCCCCCCCCCAAACATTTATAATTAGTACGACATCAAATTCCCCCAAAACGATGAAAAGAAAGTTGATTTTGCTCCCCTCCATAATGAGAGTCAGACTGACTCCAAAAACACGCTTGATGCATATCATCACAGAAACCGTTCTGCGTCTCATTGATCACCAGTGAACACAGCAGCTGTGAGCGCCGTGCTGAAGCCTTTGGATTGCTCTGTGAGTTATTTTTTACGTTGACTGGAGAGTGTCCCAGAGATTGGTCCATAATGAAAACTACTGAGATCTACTATTGTGACACAGGCAGGTCTGCGATGTGTAAATTTGTGAATCTTACAATAATGTCATTCAGGTGTCCCTGCAAGTATTTCACATAAACATCAGTACTGATGTTGTGTTTCTTACCCACTGGCTGTGTGCGCCTGCAGCATCACACAGCAGATTCCAGGTTGATACATTGGAATTAATAAAGCGGCTCTTGTGGATGAACTCTGTTACAGTTGAACTCGTTATTGAAGTTTGTGTGTAGAAGGTGTGGCTGACATGCACCCATATTCTGCTGAAGTGCACGCAGCAGTTTGATGATGTGATCTGAACAAGGATTTTCCTTAAGAGATTACCTGTAGGTTTTGGTGATAACTCTCACTACTGTGCTTTTTGTTGTTGTTGTTGTTGTTGTTGCGATGGCTCCAGTAACACCGCTGTAGCTTTTCGGAAACATAAAAAACATGGTTATTGATGGTGGAGGCGGGGTCATGCGTTTTCCTCCAGCCATTCAGGGAGGCAGGAGCAATTCTCGGGGGGAAACTGAGGCCAACTTGACGAAAGGGAATCCAAGTACCACGGTGTTCAAACAGGCCTCCATCAGGTGTAGTAGGTCTGGTGTTGGATGCGGTGTTGTGCTCGAGCCATGTTTGGCAAACCTTTCAGTGTTTAATCGGCCTGGGAGCTCTTAGTCCGTCAGAGTCTGCTGGTTAGACATGGAGCTGCCTGACAAGGTGGGGGGCAATCAGACCTCAGCTTTGTCTGCATCCATATGAACATTAGACTCAAGAGAGTGCAATGCAAAAACAATAACACTCATAATAAAAAACACAAGAAGAGGCGCACAGTGAACCAGAGCTGCACCCAGCAGGGCGGAACACCAGCAGCCGATTCAGCAGAGAGCGGCTGAACATTTATGGACCCTGGCTGCCAATTTCATATTGGGAGAATGTTTGGCTTCATTGCTCTCGGTTGACCTTTATTGCAAGAATTAGAAATGGGTGCGTTGACAGAGGTGGACGTGTGAGGTGAGAGCATGCAGAGGCACTGTGGCCCTCAGAGGCCGGCGCCTCACTCCTGTTAAATTACATCGGCTGTGATAACGAGCAGGGGGTTTTAGCGAGGAGGTGGAGATAAAGGGGGACATTTCACTATTGCTATTGTATTTGAGTCGGAGCTTTTGTCGCGGGGCAATACAGCACCACTATTCACCACAGGGACCCACTTATATTAACCAATCTGATGAAAGAGATGCACTGACAGCCCTTTCTATCTGCGAGGCTTCAGTGTGGCCATAAAAAGAGCTTTTGTTGACTCACAGTTTCAGCGGATATTATTGTGAAGACCGGCTTTTGTAGTAATAGAAAGCTGTACAGCCTTCTTACATCAGCAGAGGAGACCTTATAGTATAGTCCTTGATACTCAGCAGCCCGTCACTGGCTGCCAATGGTTTTGTAGCAGGGAGACTGTGCAGCCACTCTCCTCTCCTTAGAAGACACAGCATTCAAACATTTGTGAGGAAGATCAAAAAGAAATAGAAATGTGTCTCTTAAGGAGACGTGTGTATATACTTCACATTGCATTGTGTTAATGTGATCCTGGCCTCCTCCAGAGCCGTGCTAAAGGATCAGTGTCTGAGCTTTACTCACACAGTAAAGGCAAGTGGTCCATAGGTGCTATAGGCTGGCACACTGGCAGTTGTTTGATGTCCTTTTCCACAGTAAGGGATATCCGTTTGCCAGACTGGACCTCTAACATACAGCATCCTGCAGCCTTAACATAGCAGCCATGAAGCACTCAAAAGAGGAATGTTCATATTTTCCAGAGAGGGCCAGAGTTTTTCTGGTCATGTGTTCTCTTCTGCACATCTGACTCTCATCTGTATTCTGTCCTCAAACATCCAACCTCATTGATTAACCTCACAGTGTAGGGTTTAAAAGAGTCAGCTGTCAGGGGAAATTACATGCCCAATGCCTTTTCCATTAGGGAGAAACAGTAGAAGCTATACCTCCTTGGGGTACGTTGCTAAAAGATGTGGACCATGAATCCTATAGTTTCTTTTACAGCTATGGATCAGGAAGCATGCAAGGTCATATAGCTCACTAAGAGACAGGCGGAAAGAAATGCAAAGCTCTTTACGAAACTATAAGAAATGAATGTAGAGTTCGGGCTTTCAGGCTTTGGCAGCTTCACGGTTATTTTGAAGATAAGGGTTTGTGAGGATGTCAGCCATTTATTCAGAGGCAACAAATACAATCAGAAGCAGGAGAGTAGGGAATGTGTGTGATGTACAGGATAAGAGTTAGAGAGGAAACAAATGGATTTGTGATCTTGTTACAGTCAGGGTAAGTTTGTTAGAATCTGACACAGAGTTTCTATCCATGCAGGGAAGCTGAGCCATGGCTCTGATTGGCTGGAGATATTCTTGTATTCTTGCATCACTTGTAGTCTCTTAAACCATCCATATGCTTTGCTTGCAGAGAGATAGATGAGAAAAGCAGCGCCGCTAAAGCTGATGCACTGTTCCTGTCTACTCTGTGTTCAAACCAGAGGGTTGTACATGTAGATCCTCCGTGTAGTGTTTCAGATGTTGAAGCAGCTTATTGAGGCAAATTGTCCAAACAAGCCAGAAGAGCAGGAGAGACCAATGCTCAGCTGGGGACCAAAGCCGGAGATCTGGCCAGAAAACAGATGGCATTGGTGGAAGGGGGGGTGGAAGGTGCATACACAGACGCAGTGCCTGGCCAGAGGAAATTATAGCAAGCATGGACACACTGATCCTCTGTCCCCTGCCGCCCAGGGGATTAATAAGCCCATCATGGCTGCTGCCCATACGGGGTGATGCTGTAACTGCTTAGACATTTTATTTTCTCATGCCTCACTTTTATGTTATTTTTGCAGATGTTTACAACCCAGCCTCAGATTGTCTTGTAATGGAGGGCAGAAGAATCAGAAAAATCTCTGCTCTGCTCTGACTGAGCACCCCCCCAATCTGGTGCACTCCTCTCACATAGGCCTCCACTAAAGGACATTTTACCCGCCACCTTGACTGAGATGGCTGTCTCACAAAGGCTGTGCCACTCTATGAGGCTGATGCTGCTGTGTCAGTATTGACTTTTTTTCTGGAGCTGGTGTTGGTGACATTTCTTGTGCTCTCATATCACCTCCGGTGCAGCCAAGGGCTCTGTCTGACCTTTAAGGCGCCAAGTGGTGGCCCATTGAAAGAGCAGCCACCAGCTTATTTGACCTTTATGTGTGTAACCCCCCAACCGCCGCACCCAGCCTTCTCTCCAGCACAACTCTGGTGCCTATAGTGCTAACAAGCTGTACCTGCTGCTGTCCTCACCTCCCCAGAGAGCTGACTGGCCTTAGCAGCCTGTATAGACCTTCAGACAAGGAAGGCAAAGGGATGCAGACAGTGGAGCCTGACCTCCAGACAATGAAGTTTTTTCCGGCCACGCATTCCTCTTAATACCATCGTGAAATTTAAAAAAACAAAAACTAAGAACATCCTTCACTCCTCATTTTCTGTATGAATCACAGTTTCTGTATGCTCACAGTATAAGCAGTGTCACATGTGAATGTGTGTGTTCGGGGCTTTTGTTTGTTATAGTTAGCTTTGAACAAGTTGACCTCCATTCATCACCACAGGTTCCTAAGAGGAATGAATAGAAGATACACAATACTAGAATGACACTCAGTAGACTGCATGTCAAACCTACAGTATGCACACAAAAAATGAAAAAGGGAAGTGGTCTGATAACATCAAATGTTTATTATTGTCTAAAACATAGTAAGTCATAAACATGGAAGACAATGTGATATGTTGGAGTTTTTTTCATGCTTAACTTCCTATATCTATAAATGACTTTTTTTGATTCAGCAGATCTGTGTTGTTATCTGAATCTGTACCATACTATACACACACATAGATATCAACTCCATGAATTTATTTTTGCTTCATTATTTTTTATTATTACCTGAGAAATTTGGGGAAATGACAAATGAAAAGGAAAGAAATGAAATTCCAGGATGCACCCCTCTCTCACGCACCAATGTTTAATGGGTTCCTGGAAAACAGTTTAAGATGTTGGCTTTTTGCATAATCCTGCTAACAACACACAGACGGATAAACAAACAAACAAGTCATGACAGTAAGGAGAGTTGACTGACATGTTGACGATGGCGGAGCTTTTGCTTTTCCCTTTTGGCAATATGTCCGATTTAAACCCAATGCTAACAGCGAACCTGATGACGTTATTGGAGGAAAAGGAATGGATGCCTCCACATCTTCATCTCACTGACTTCAATTATATAGAACTGCTCCCTGCAATACTTCAAACTTAATCAATGTCCAAAAATTGACTATTGATTGTTTTATGGATGCTTTTTTGATGACTACATTTCAAACATACTGCATTTCCTGTGACGACTTCCTTATAAAAGTCACCTCATGATTCCCTTTTTATAATTGGAAGCTGCAGCAGTGGGAAGCCTTTGGTCTGCATTAGCTGTCACTTAATGCAGATCTCCACACCTATTAATCATCTTTTCCTGTGAAATGTCTGGTCTAATCTGTAAAACTGATGTTGTCACAAGTTTATTGATGTGTGGGAAAATGTCCTCACTATGGCATCTCTGTCATCCAACCTGCTACATGAATACGTTTCTTGCTGGGGTTAACAGCTACATTAGACCCCGATTGAGTGATAAAAATGCATTATGATTTTCTGGTAAAAGCCCATTTTCATCCATAAAAAGATGTACATCTTTGGAGTAAATGCTAGTTCATTCTAGCATGGATGTTCACTTTCCCTTCTTGTTTATTTTTCCTTGCTGATCAGCACAGCTGCTTCTCTTCTCGATCTGTGTATGAATATATACTGTTGTTTGAACCGAGGCCGGGGATTATAGCAGGATGCTTCCTCTGAAAGGTTCCTTAATCTTCCTCCGAGCTTGTGGATTAGAAGCTCTCCCTTTTTTTTTGAAGATTTTACTCAATATCAGCTCCTACCCAGGCATGTAAACATATTTCAACACTGATTAGTCCGGAAGGATTTCTTTGGACCCCCCAGAAATCCAGCCCTCATGAGATATCAAAGGCATAACTGCATTCATATATGCATGCGTGTATCTTTTCTCAGGGCAGTGCGGTGGAGCCTGTGTTAATGCTGCAGTGTTTGCCGCTTCATGGCTCACCGCATGTAGCCCTCTGTGACAGATGGCCAGAGGAGATGTGAAATCTGAGTAGGCAGAGAGAGGTGGGATGTCCGTTGTGGCATTATGGTTCGTCTCATGTTATCTCCCTTTTGCCATGACCCGGCGCCTCACACATGGTGAGGGCGCCATAGATTGAGATGTAAAAGCACAGAGAGGAGGTAGGAGTGACTGATGTCACCTTGGCAGTTTCAGGGAAGCTGCTAAAAAAAAAAGGAAAAACACATTTTTTTCCCTCCAAGTCCTCTCTCCAGCTGCTTGGTGGATGGGTGTGTATGTGCATGCATGTGTGCGTGCCTCTCTGCAGGGCAGCGAGGTGTGCCAAGAGCGGCTGACAGATGGTTGTCGTCACTGTCAGAGACAAATCTGTCAGTGTGTCCTCGTCTCCACCTCTCTCATCTTCTCATGGATGCCTGTTTTTCTCCCTGTGATCTCTTTTTTTATTGTAATGATATATGGGGTTGGGCTTGAGGGTCAGAGACAATGCAGGGTGACCTGTCTATTGTCTCAGCCCTCTTTCAGTCAATCAGCACATCGGTTTCTTTCGCTGCACCCTCAGCCTCTCTGTCACTCAGTCCTCTACAGTTTTCTACTTTCAGTTGGTCAGCAGCAGGTTTCTCCTGCACTAGCAGGCCCAATATTAAGCATTGCATTTCTCATGGATATCCTGAAAAAACACAAGGCCTTTTGCAGGTTGGCCTTGACTCTGTGAAACTATCTGTCCTTTTACATCAGTTAATCAATGCTTGTCTTCTTCCTGTGAAGAGAATGCTTCCTTATCATGACAGGCATTGGACTTATAGCAGTGATGGTTGGGAGAGAAAAGAAGAAAAAACATCCTATAATTTCTGGAAAAATGACAAACCTTTCCTCATCACTCTCCTCATCAGAACAGATTCCTGTTCTGTCAGCAGTCTGTAGTGCTGTAGTGCAGACCCAGTGGACCCTGATATGCACGCATACAGAATAGAGCTATATATGTACACATTATGGACAGCTGTGAGTGGACATGCACTTCATTATGATGATGGCTGAGTGAGCACAGGAGAGGAGAGAGTTTTATTTCTGTCACAGTGTATGACAGGTGACACAGAAAAGCCTCCCCCAGTGACACTTGTTCTCTCTCCTATATTCCTGTCTGGTCTATTATTGTGGTGGAAGTGGGCGTCGGCCAGCAGCAGGGCCTCAGTCCAGATATCACAAGCTGACATTTCTAATTGGAGCATGCTTGCAAAGTACTCCCCTGTTAATTCTTATAGACGATCCCATCCATAAAAAGCCAGCCGTGAAATAGAAACCTTTACGCTTCGAGGTCAAGCCGGCCCTCTACAGAGAATATCAGTGGACAGGTTTACACACCGCGTTCATCACCTGCACTTGACCAATGCACAGGCAAACCCTACTTATGCGGTACAAAGGGTCTGCTACTACCAAAAAAAAAAAAAAAATACCCTCAGCGACTCATCAAGCATTTTAGCTACCATCAAACAGCCTCAATCTAAATCACAGCTGCAGATACATTCAGGCAGTAGCCTCTTGACATCAGGAGGCACACGATGCAGAGCAGCCTGTAATGGACTGACATTTTTGCGCTGCGTCTTCTTTCTCCCTTTGAAGATGAACTGCAGCCTCCTCTCTGTGCTCCGTTTATAAAAGCACTCCTGTCTGAATTAATTTGAAATGGAATGTCGGGGTTGCCTCGGAGACACACTGCGGCGGAAGCCAGCCATTGTAACTCACCTGAGATGTCGCCTTGGCATTTTCATAAAGTGAAATTTCATCGTGGGTCGAAGAGGGTGAATAACAAAGGGGGAAAGGATTTGTCATCGCCATTAATTTGTCAAGGCCAGTGTGTATTTATGAATGAGCACCAAGGGTCACAAAAACACTTCACAGACCATCACTGGGCGTTAAAACCTATTTTCTCAATCTGTGCTCTTCTCATTCTGCTGCTTTGGTTTTCCCTCTGTTCTTCTTCCTGATTTGAACATTTGATTAATGTTCTAATGATAGATGGTGGATTGCTTTGTCACTGATTCGTCAGTCAAGGCAGCACCTAGATTGTTTTCATTATTGATTAATCCGCCCATTAACTCTATTGATTCATCGTTTGATCAGCTGAAAACGTTCGACTTTGTTTTAAAAACGTAACTTTTTTTTCCAGCCCTTTCTCACGTCAAACACAACAAGCCTGGTCAGTGACCTTTCTAAGTATGTATTCATCCCTACAGAGTTATTTCTGTCCAAGTGTTAAAAGTACTTTGTTTTTAAATGATGTTATGTTCCTTATTTTCTTTAACAGAAAGAATAATATTTTACTAAACCGAGCCAATTGGTTTTGTGCCTAAACCTAACCAAACGGCCACTATTTCACATTATTACTAACACTCCAAAAGCCATAATATATGTACGTCATGATATGTGAAATGTTTGTCAGCAAGCTTTATTTTGCAAGTCAAACCAGGCGTCGCACATTTATTACTGCTCATTTGATGGTAGAGACCTACACAAACAAAAGTGACAATGGTGCTGCTGTTGATGCAGTCTGGAAATGTGTTGACTTTTTCTGTTATTCTAGGCATCTACTGGTTTCCATCTGTCCAGAAACAGCATGAAAATCTATCAGCAGCAGATATCTTGAAACTCGATGGTGTTGTCTAATTCATAAAACAGTTTTTCCTGTTAAATAATATAGGAACAGACGTTTCACATGTTTACTAACTGGTTTTCTTACCATACTGAAATCAATCGATACCAGTGACCATAAGCACTGGTAGGAAAAATGCAATGAAGATCTAAACCTTTATAACACACGTGTGAAAACAGGAATGTGAAGTAATGGTTGATCAGGAAGATAAAGTCCTTCGTGCTGCACGTGTCCAATGTGCTGATCCAGGAGGTCTGACTAATGAATCATACAGCTCTCATTCTAATGAGCTCATTGTTGCTGTGTTTGTTCTCATCGTTGTAGTTTAGCTCACTATTCCCTCAAGCTTTTCTGCAAAAAAAAAAAAAAAAAATGAAATCTTCCAATTAAGAGGAAATGCAAGTTAAGCTTGTTTAGACTCAAGCATCCCTTTTGTCTTCCAGGTGTCTCAGTGCTGTTGCAGCCTTACCTTGGCACGCTGAGGTTCCACCTGTCTGTATCTGTGTCCAGCTTACTGGCTTGTCTCTCTGTCATCTAATTAACCAGCTATCGAGGCAGAACCACCACGGCTCCATATAGCTCTGACAGTCATTGGTGGGTTTTAAAAGGTATTGTTTAAAGCGCTGCTGTCTGTATAACTCCGACAATCTCTGAGGATGTTTCAGTGGAAAAGAATCTCTCCCTTCGATCCACTTTTCCATTAAATTGCTCCACGTTCTGTTGAGACTCCTGACAACCCATCTTTTTAATTACATTCTCTCTCATGTGTGGTCCTGTGGTCTCTTTTAGCGAACACTATCTTACTCTGGATCAAGCTATGAACATTCAGTATGGATATCATGCTTGTTCTACTTTGCATCTATAACCAGTAGGTGTATTGATCCTCAGCCAACGTGGCCCTAACCGGCCTCATCCACTTTCATTACTTACTTAATACATCTCAATCTCTCTCCGTTTTTGGTGTCGAGCCATCCTTACATGAAAGTTGTGGAAGAGAAAACAGCATCTGATTTGTGTGCAGGCTCATGATTGTGGAGTTCTGGGCTAACAGCTGTGACTGCCATGACTCATGGGAGACGCAACAGCTCAGCCTCCTCTGAGGTCTGAGTGGGACGGCAGTGGCCGTCCGAGGACCTGCGCTCGCCTGTAATGAAATGAAAGGCATTTCAATAATTTTGAATTTTCAGGATCAAATCAATCTTTATAGATGGCATCCATGTGAGAGCTGATGTAAGATTGATAGCTCCATTATTATGATGAGAGATTTGATTGATTGATTGATTTGAGGATTTTTTTTTGGAGCTAATCTGGAGCGTTTCTTCTTGCTGGCCTTGAGGAAAGTATTTTTAAAAGGTCTTCCAGAATCCACCTTGAGTATAACAAAAAAAAAAAAAAAATCATTTGATTTGATTCTTTGCAGACACTATAGTTTAACACTCATCCTTTTGTTACTATAGCAACGGTTCAACGAATTAGAGAAGCACACGGTGTAAATCATCATCAGCACACGCAAAGCATAGTTATGGCAACTAATATAACTTGATGATGAAGGAAGGACATGCTACCACCAGTTAAGACTCCTGTGTTCCATTCTTCATACCACCTGATTCTTTGTTTGATTTCTTTTTCTTTCCTTTTTTTTGACAACAATGGAAATATTTTCTTTCCATCCCAAATGTTGGAAATAGTGTTAGCACTTTCTCCACACCTCCTCAGACTGACTATTGATAAATGGCATGTCATCGTCCTTGTGTAACCACAATTCCAGCACCATTCTTCTATATCTCAAGCCCTGTATCTGTGGAGCACTGTTCACACTGGATGGATAATTGTTGGCCATTATAAGCCTGATGGCTAAGTGTCCAGCACCATGACCATTTAATAAATAGCTTTGAGGGCTCATAAATGGTTTGGTCCAGCCTGACTCCCTGAAATCAAACTATCTAATAACACAACAGCAGGTATATTTCTACAGTCATGATACTGTGTTATGTTTTCATCAAAATTTATTCCACATGTTACAGTCAAGGCTCAAACATTCATGTAATGTAGTTTTCCCTGTATTCACTCATCAAAATGTAGCTTTATTGACTTTGTCACTGCTGGTTTTGACTAAGCTGAATACGTCAGCCTGGAAATGTCAGCAGACTTTCCACAGATACTTTTGTATTTATTTTTGATGAGTTTTCCTATATGGTAATGTGTATTGTTTTGATTTAACAATAAACCTAAAAAGATGGAAGACCGAAAGTTATTTACTGGATATACAGTATATCCCTCAAACAGGAAACCTAAAGCTGCCACAGTGCAGCTCATATTCATCACTCTTTATAAAGGCTTTGTTACTTTAATGATTTACTGTACTCCAAGAAACGGCCACAGTTTTGGTAGTTTTATCTAACTAGATACAACATTAACCAGGTTTGAGGGTCAATAAAGCATCCTGGAGTGTCCTTTTACATCCCAGCTGTTATTGAAGTGTTTTAAACGTTCAAGCTACAGAAAAGACATTACCAATAAAAAACACCAAAGTTTATTTTGACTTCGTGTTCTCTGTATCTGTCCTTGAATCTCTCCTGTCAGTGTGCGGGGCGTCATTATTTTTCATTGTGCATTTATTTAGCTGCAAGGTTGTACAGTATCTTCAACCTTTCATATCTCATGGTATTATATTTGCCGCTATCAAAAAGAAAGACAGAGAATGAATTAACCCATAATATCATGCTGATTACTGCTGCTCCACATTTCTAATTTTGCACTGATACATGAGAAATGTCATGATTTGTTTTCTCTCAGTTATCTGTAGTCAGGCAGACATTTGGATTGTAACGTTTGCAACAAAAAGCAGTGTTAGCTGGTTGGGAACTAATGAGAGAATAATTTGGTTCCTTTGCTCGGTCTAAGTGACTGAGAGCTTGAGTTGCCATGGTGCAATTAACCTGAGATTTGAGCCACCTCCTTTTGTTAGTCATAAAGCTGTGTGGTAGCATTCAAGGGCTGCTGTCTGCTGGTGATTACAATCCTGGGAAGATGTAGGCAGCAACCCTGCATTTAAAATCAGCCCTTTAGCCACTCTGAGCAAAACAACACCTGTAAACTCGTGTCAAGTTTTATTCCCTTGGGAAATAAAAAATGGACATCGTCTAAAATGCTGCGAGATTTTGTTGCTGTTGTTGTTTTGATAAGAAATGTCCAAAGAGCACGGGCTCTGGTTTTGTCCGACTCGAAAGTGCTTGCAGACGTCTCAGAGGCATGTCCAGCGGTGAATGTCTGCCAGGAACTGACAGGCATCAATTTAAAGCAGGAAGCTGATCGCTCTGTGCTCTTGAGTGCTTTGTCAATTAAAGAGCGGAGCGGCGGCAGCACAGGCGAAGAGGACAGCCTCGTTTCTGTGCTGCGGCAGGCTTCAGATTGCTGCAGGCACCGACTCTGTTCAGCCAACTCTCTCTTTGATGGCTAGATCACCTATACACACCAGGCAGGTGGACAAGAGAGAGACTTCTTAGAAACCCTTTGAGGAGGACCCTCTGCCACTTCTCAGCAGACCTTGATGTAAAGCACTCTGGTTTTTTAAAGGAGATTTTTCTTTGCACCTGACTGGTTGGATCGCCTGTTATATAGACCTATGTTGAAACTTTTCTTGTTTGTCTTACTCAGAAATTGCTTTTTGTTTTTCATCATTATTATTCGAGTCAGTAATAATGTCATGGAAATATTTATGGATGAGTAATTGTTACTGATGGCATTTATGAAGTTTGAGTTCAACCCTAGCTCAGAAATAATAGTTCAGAAAGTATAAATCAAATACCAAATATCTGAAATTCTAATAATGACGATGGGAGATCAGTGGAGTTTGTGAGAACACATAACAGCATCTTCATGCACAGAAGCACTTGCCGTCATCGTAATGAGATTTCAGCTTATCTTGTCTGCCAGAGGTGTGATGAATCCTGTAATGGTTTTTGGGTTTGGATGGAAGGGTGCATGGGGCAGGCTAATTTCTAGATGCCCTGCTGACATTCCCAGCATGAGAAAAAGACTGGGAAGGAAAGAGGGCATATTTGAAGAAATTGCTCTTATCTCTATCCTTCAATAGATTTTTTTCCCCCCCTTGCTTAAATTCCACTGTTCATTTGCGTCACGTGAAGAAGAATCGCTGAAGTTTTGTGAACACCATTTCAGGGATTAATCTCAGTTCAGTTCGCTTTTCAGTTCACTTGCAGAAAAACTGCTTTGCTTGCTAAAAGAACATTGAAGCTTGTGGTTGTGGAACAAAGGCCGAAGCAGCTGATGAAAATGTATTAAGATGTATCTGCTGTGTGAGCAAGGACACATTGAGGGAGGCAGCCTCCATGAATACACAATATGGAAATGATATCTCAGTGCGTTGGCTTTGTAATGAATTTGATTGTCTGCAGCCTGTATGTTTCTTTAAAGGAAAAATCTGACTGCTCTTTCAGTAAGATCTGCTCTTTCATGTAAATTGTTCTGCAGGGACAGACAGGTTCCTACTGTGTAACTGAACCAGCTGTATAGAGAAGGCTGTTTGTGATATGCTATGAACTGTGGACCGCGAGAGGCTTCTATCCGGACTGTGAAGCCCTTTAACTTGTCTAGAGAAAATGTAGATAGCCTTTCTTTTTGTCATCAAATGGATTTTGAACAGGCACAAAGCAGCCAGCTCAGTAGAGACTCCTATGACTGTGCTATTATCAAAAGATAAGAAGTTTGTTCTTCCATCTTTACGTGACGGTTAAGCTCAGTTCAACCCAAAAGAGCATCTTTCATGATGTTATGTTTTTTATGGACTGAAAAAAAGTATTTACAACACAAATTGAGAGATGAAGCATTTATTATACTGTTATTATTCAAATTTGAAATTCTGTATTTGTAGGTATCTACTCATAGGACCTCAGCAGAGAAGGAGGGTTGACTGACTGGACCTCTTGCAACTTTAATGGAAGAACCCTGATGTAGAGCAACCCACACATTATGCACATCCTTGTCAGAACCTGGCACCTACATTAGCCGCAATGTTACTTGACCACTGACCGTTTGGTCAGAGATTAGGATTGAAGCAGCGAGCGGAGATGAAAAGTAGCTATAGATGTCTGATAATGTCATTCCCGACTCGCTCCACACACTCAGATGATGCAACATTTTGGTCTGCAATGTGGCTTTTTCTGCAAATTTATGCCACCAACTTTATTTTTTTAAGTATTTTTTAGTAGGTCAAGCCTCTGTCATGCAGAAGAGATGAGAGAGATAATCAAAGATGATTTTGAATCAGACTAATCTTCATTTGCATCATACTTGGTGCTCACACAGAGGTGATGTGTTGTGGTGATGTGTTGTGGTGTGCAGTGTACCGACAGGCAGGGAGTGACTCACAGACTTGAGCCCAGCTGCCAGTGACCCTACTAATAACACCAGGAGCAGTCCTATGCTAATCATTTCCTCCCCGAGACACTGCGCATGGCAACACAGTGGACTTCATGAGTTTGAGCAGAGCTGAATGCCGTTGTGCTCCGAGCCGGTTTGGAGCAGATGTAAACCTGCTGAAGAGCTGAGGAGAGATTAAAAAAAGGCTGTTTGATCCCTGAGGAGCAAAGCAGGGCAAACTGGTCGAAGCTCCTGTTCTGAGGTATAGCGTGCATTCCTCCAGATTGTCAACCCTCAGCTGAACTTTGTGCCAGGGTGAGCCCAGCTGTCACCTTAGAAACAACCTGCCTGTCTTCCTCTGAGGCAATGCTCCGTGTTGAAATTTGGACGGCGTTGGTTTATTTCTGTCACACTGGTCTCTGAGGATGCCAAGGACGTTTCTCCACCAAGTCTAAAAGGTTTCCGTCTTCTTGCCTCCTCCCTCGTTAGTTCAGAGTATGTTGATGTGAACCTTGTTATCATCCTAGTATCTCAACGTTTAGTTTTTGCAGAGTTCTGCACCAGAGAGAAGAGACGTTTGCCGTTCTAAATGCCATCACTGGACTTCTGCATATCAACCAGGCAATTATCCCTATCTCTGCTCTAGACCTGTCTTTCTCCCTGATAGAGTAGAGATCTCTCTTAGCTGCAGCTGAAGCAGCACTCATGCAGTTGTATTTCTCTGTGTGATGCCGCTCCCAAAGCTCCAACAGAAAAATAAGCAAAGCACTTAACACAAACTGCTTATGCTCAATGTAACCCCATGTCTCTAATAAATTCAGCTGAATGGTAGGCTGTGCCTGGGCATGAATTTACCAAATCAGAGCAGCTGCTGTGTTGAACCGGGCCGACGTTTCAAGTGCAGTCTATCCCCCTCTTGTAGTGTTTAATATGGCCTCATTCTGACATGCTAAATTGCACAAACACAAGTGGCAGAGCTTTGGTAAACAGTGTTGAATGAGAAATTACATGCTTCAGAACTTATTGTCCTTCATTTAAACTTCAAAAAAAGGCCACTGCGCATCCACTTTGCTATTACCATTCCTCAGACTCCTGCTGCTCATTCTGTATGCACCCTCCATCCAACTACAATTAAAGAAAAACAAAAAGAAGAAAAAGTGGAGGGCGCTTGTTTTCTGGCAGCCATTAACAATCCTACGTGCCTTGAAATGAAGACAATTGACCTTGGGTAAGCTTAGCTAAAAACATCCTCTGGGTGCCAAAGTGCTTAAAACAAAACAAGCTTCCAGCCAAGGAGCAGATTATTGAGAGAAAAGGTGTGATGGAAAGTGGGAGATGGGAGACATAAGGAGATGGAAGGTTTAGTGAATGCTGTTGATTAAAAGCAATTCAACACATGTGCACATGAAGTATATCCAGAAAACCTCCCTGGACTCAAAATGTTTCTTTTTTCACACAGGGAATATTTGTTTTTTTTTAGAGATTGCCAGGATGTTGTTTCAGCTTCTCTCTGCCATTCTCAGTCAAGGTCAGACCCCCGGCTACACCGCCACCCCTCAATCATGGTTGAGGTGCAGCCAGTGAGATCCAATCATTAGAGGCTTGGTGCTTAACACAGAGTGACCTATGAGAGGGTGGTGAAGGGTTAGAGAGAGAGAGAGAGAATCGGCTTTTATGAAGAAAAGTGGCTCAGAGAAATGACGTCGCACCTCTTCACTTTTCTCTCTTGACTGTATGAGAAATGGAAGCCACTTTAACAAGTCAAGATTTTCTAACATGACGTGACTTTCACCAGCTGAAAACCGGATATTTTATCATGATATGGGGACGTTTTAATTAACCTTTTAATTAATCCAACAAATATTGTTTTCCTAATGCTAACCAAGTGTATTTTGTATAAACCTAAGACAACCTTAAGCACAGATTTGTTACAACCTGAAATTTAAAACTAAAACATAAAGCTTCAACATATCAAACTAAAGGTCTAGCATGTCCATGGTTTGCAGTGCAATGCACAGTGCTGACATTTATTCTGGTCATTGGGTTGAGATGGTTGCAGAATCCATGCTTACAGTCAAATGCAGATTATAGTCAACTACAACCTACAATACTCAATTTTCCACTATAAAATAAAACATTTGTTGCAGAATGAAATGATGCATATACATACACTGTTCACTCTCCTCCAGTAACATGTACCAGACTGTATCTGTAGTATTTACATTAACAGGACTGAATGCACAGATGGCCGTACATATGTTCAATGCTGAACGTGCCCTACTGTGTTAATTTACATTATAAAAAAAACTGCAATATGTTCATTTACGTAGATTTTTTTTTTTTTAAAACATGCTATATAAAGAACAAGATGCACATTTTCTCCGGTGGATTTAACTGTGAATTAATGGCATCAAATTTCTCGACTCTTTTCCTGTTGATATAATTGACATATTGTAATTGTAATGAGTTCTTTATACGTCCCAATGCGTTGATGCCAAGCTTTAATGTTTCATCTAGTAATCAGTTTATAGAAAGAAATATGACAACAAGACCATCTGCAGTAATGCTAGCAGCTCTCTGAGGCTGTACGTAGAAACAGTGGTGCTTTGAGCTAATGGCTAACAGCATCCTAACATGATGCTCACATGTACAAAGTTGACATGCAACAAACAGCAGATATGTTTACAATGATTAAGCAATGACTACCATTTTAAAATGCTAATATTCCATAATCAATAGAAAACAAAAAAAGTTCCCTTTACAGTTCATCCTGAATGGATCGATAATAGTCCAGCATCCATCCAAATGTAGCCCAAACTTTAAAAATAAACATCTGCAAATATTCCCATCCACTTCTGTTTTGCTAGAGTCCGGACTTGAATTGATGCTGGTTGGTAATTGCAGAGGAAGAGGGCACTATGATGTCTTCTGATTAAAAGAGCAGCAGTTAAACATTTATCAACAGAAAACCATGTAGAAAACATGATGGGAAGTGACCCCGCCCCCAAGATTGAATTGTAGTTTTGGCAGCTAAAAGAAATGTCTATTCATGTTACATTACTACATGTAAAGTACTACATGTACTTTCAAAAATACTGGATGACACAATTTAACCAAGTAATGTTTATCTAGATAATCTAAGCTAATTTACCTTCTTGGAATAACGTTTTCTGTCTCCAGCGCTCTTGAAACATAAAGGTCTCATTCGCAGTGTTACAATGTATCAAACAGTGGGCATGAAACATAAGGGCATCCAGTTTCATTCATGAAACACTTCCCTCATGAATGTAGTTTTCCACGGCCTGTTGTGTGTCTCGGCTTCCTCCAAGTCAATGACTTTTTATAACATTTTGCAGCGCTTATTGCAGAAAAACTTTGGGAATATGGTATTTTTGAAAAAAAAATTTTTAATGAAAGACTTTTTCAGTCTCTTTATCCCTACATTTATATCCTCATGTCCAACCATCCAGTAAACGTCAAGACAATTTATGTCCGTCTAAATATGTCAAGTTCATGGTGGCACAAGCTCAAGAGATCAAACCAAATTCAATCACTAAAGGATTCATTCTAAATTTCATAACAACCTGTGCAATAGTTGAGATATTTCAATCCTGACCAAAGAAATAGATTGAAAAACCGACCATAAAACCACACGGGAAGACTGGTTCAAGAAATTGTTAATTGCACTTACATGGTCTTAGAAGTAGCCATGCAGTTGATATTGTCTAAAGATGCTAATAGGTTTTCCTCATCAGTTATAGTATGGCTGTGATTGATTGTAATGCTTAGTAAATCACAGCATTACAAAGAGAAAATCATTTGCTTGCTTGCTACTTTCATTTCTTCCGATATGAGATCTCCTGAGGCCAATTCCTTTTGTACATTTGCTCTAATGACGCAGGCAGTTAACTGGTAATCTATCAATCCATAGAGGCAGAAAGACAAAAATCATCAACTATCCCAACAGATTAGGGCTCACAGGGGCAACACAGTGTAAAATCAACATTATCATTTACATTTGTTAATGATATATTTAGATGAAATCCCACACAGAGAGAAAATTAACATTGCTACATTCAACACTGGTCCTCAAGTCCATGCATCCAGTTTCATTACCCTAATGCAAGATTAGATTAGATTACTAATGAGACCAAGTCTTCTTTCACTATTTGACAATGGTGAATGTCACCCTTATTAAATGGACTTTAAGCGAGTGATGCATAGACTGTGTGCATGAGATGCGTCAGCGTCACAGTGCTTGTATGGACACTCTTCAACATTTACTGAGGGCCGGCACCTTGCATCCTCTATAAATTGCTGTTATTTTACGCTAAGGTATTGTTTTACTGTATAAGATGTGATGTCAGCAGAAAGCGGTCTGCACTGCCAACACAGCAGAGGCCTCTACGGCAGCAACATCCAAGCAAACAGCACAGGAAGCCACGGGCAAAGGTTAAGAACAGATAGCAGGAAGTGCTCTCTTTTAACTAATGGCTTGTGTTTCTAACACCAATTAGAGTCTTTGCTCCATAATAGAATATTGAATCTTCAAGTGCACATTATCTCACTTTGCTTTGAAAGAACTGATGATGACACGTAATGCATGTGGCTGAACAACGTCACTTATAATGACAAATTACAAGCAGTGTTTGTTGAGATGTAACGGTCTCATACGCCCTCACAGTAATTGCACAATAGGTTGGTGCCATCATTAATACAGTAGCTCCAGATAACCTTCAGTCCCAGCAGGACTCGCACATGATTAACTGCTCTGCCGCCTTATCAGCTCACTGACAGCCCTCCCTCTCTGCTCTGATTTTTCCATTACCCAATTAAATGATTTAGTTGTCTTAACTTGAAAGAGAACAGATCCTTTGTGCCCATCCTCCCAAAAGAGGGAAGAAACAACTGTGGAATGACGCATTAGTGTAATGATATTGGTGATATTTACAGCGCAGTTTAACACAGACGGGAACTTGGCCTGCAGCTTTTGACTCCCTCATCTGGAAATTCAGAGATTTCAATTTGAGATAGGAGGGTCCTTTTCTCGTAGATCTGCAGAGGATATCTTCGTTTTATCTAAGCTCATTACTGCTGAATGTTGACACAGCCTGTAATGCTCGGTCAGGATGTCTGTGGTGAAGCGGTGCCGTTTCTTACGAGGAATGACCGAGTGGACACGACACAATGTCCCGCACAATTATGGGATTATCGATGGGCCTCCCCTCTGGCTGCAAGATCCAGACCTGAGCAATCCAACTCAAGCTCTCACAACCAATCTCCAACTGGTCTGATGAAGACAAACAGGAACAGGAAGAACAAAGCCATTGTTTCTGTTTGGACAGTTGCGCTCAGTTAGTAGTGGTGGCTGAGACCATTTGTGTTCCTCCTCTCCACCTTTTTTTTTTTTTAAAGGAGTAGAGAGAGTTCACCCTGTAATCCTCTCCAGACGTCTTTTCTGACGAGTGTACAGATGAGACGTTTCTGTCTTAGAATATCAAGTGCTGATTTACTGCATAATAGATGCACTGATGACGCCTCCCGCTGTCCTGCCACCTGTTCTGTCTGCTGAGAGCAGATCCACGGCTCGTTTACCAGCTCGCAGCACTTAAAAACAAGCACATCCCCATCAACCAGTCAAAGGCTTGCAGAACTAGCCTGCCTACATGGCAGAAGCAGCTCACACACTCACAACATATTAGATTACAAGTTGTATGAGATGCACGCATAGTTTAGGAGGTTTGTTTGCTCAGCCTCAGTGTCATCCTGCCTCTGCTCCTCCACATATTACAGTGATGAAGAGCCTCGCCTGCCCTGTTTTTTTGCTCCTCAATGACAAAACGAAGCCGCGACTTGTACAGGAAGAAGACTGGTGCTTGGCGGCTGAGGCTTGAGGCCATGTGAAGGACTGGGTGATCTACGCTGGCCTCAACAGGACAATCCATCTTAATCAGAGCTCCCTCCATGCACCGCTTCTACCAGACAGTCCTTATATTCATCAAAATGACACTCTCGTAATTTCGCCAGTAAACCAGCCAGAATCAGAAAGGTCAAGTCAAAAACACATTCAGTGTCGATACAACGAGATCAGTCACATTATGTTAAAGACAGTTCAATACTACTCAGTACTACTGGGGCGTCGGTGGCTACGAAGGTAAAACCTCCACTTATAAGAATGTCCGGGGGTTCGATGCCCAGCCTCAGCAGTCTACATGTCGAAATGTCTTTAAGCAAGATACTGAACCCCAATTTGTTCCCACTGATTAACATTTGTGTGTGAGTGATTGCATGAATGGTTATCGCTCCTGATGAGCAGGTGGCGCCGTGCGTGGTAGCCGCTGTCACCGCTGTATGAATGTTGGTGTGAACGGGTGAATGCTGACTAGAGAGGTGCTGTACAACTACAGTCGTTTCATTTACTCTCTACATTCTTCTCTTTTGCTGGTTTTGTTTTGCTTGAGACTTTTCCCAGTCTCTATGTTTTTTTTTTAGCTGCTTTACTTTATTTCCCCCTCTGTCATCCTCCTTTAGCTCTCATGCTTTATGTATGATACAGTGCATGCCCTTTTATTTCAGCTTCTATTTTAGGTCCAGGAGATAAGCGTGTTTTAAAGAGGAATTCATCCCTCAATATCTCACCCCTAACCTACCTCCAGGCACTGCTGGGCTGTTGACTCATATGGAGCAGACGCTGCTGCCAGCGCTGTCGCTGGCAATGCATGTCTACATGTACTCAAAGTGTGTGTTTGTGCTTTAGTGTACTGAATGTTAGCAGCGGGTACTGCTCAGCTCAGGGAGCAGTGCTGCAGCCCATCCATAGGCATCAACCATCTCATCTTACCTTTCATTGTGTGTTGTCAAATCTGAACGTTTGTTTGTCAGTTTAGGTCAGTTTAGGTGTGTGTCAGTCGGCAGCTTTGTGGTTGTTAAACAGCCGCTCAGAGATCTTACGGGAGCCTTCGCTGGAGCTTTACACTTCCTTTAAAGCAGAGTGTAATTTATATTTCACTAAATGTATGCCATGTGTATAAGAATTATTCATTCTCATCGCCATTAACAGTGCAAAGAATTTAGTAATATATCCTCCCAGCCCATGAGGGTTCTTGGAAATGTTAAAACATTCAAAGTGAGATTAACAAAGACACACAAATTCACTGGTCTGCTTGGTCTTCATCTCCTCCACAGGGGTCAGTAATCATGTACGATGCTGCGAGGGTACCATCTCCCAAGGATGGTGCAAACGGAATGGCCCGGCCTTTGGCCTCCGGAGCAGGAGCAGGAGCAGGAGGAGGAACGGCTACAGGATCAGGAGCGCTGACACCAACCACAGCCCACCAAGCTAAAGCTGAGGAGGGACAGCCGGGTACCGAGGAGGAGGAGGAGGAGGAGGAGGAGGAGCCCAAAGCAGAGCCTGTCCTGGTGAAGAAGCCACACAGAGAGATTCTGGACCATGAGAGGAAGAGGAGGGTAGAGCTGAAATGTATGGAGCTCCAGGAGATGATGGAGGAGCAGGGGTAAGTAGAACCACGGAGCACGATACAATGTGTATGTGTAATTTATCAAATGATGAGTTCAAATAATGTGTCGGATGGAACGGAGTTGCTCATATTCATGAGATCTCTGTATTGAGTACGAGCTCATTGTTCAGGTAAACAATCTTCTACTTTAGTTCAGTCTGTTTTCAGCCACACAGAAAGCTGCTGCACACTACCTGCTCAGCACAGAACAGCAGACTCTCTAGTGAACATGCAGAAGCTTTTAGCGTCTAGCTAGATTAAGATATTTCCCTCAGGGGTTGATAGAGATTAAAAACTCTTGTTACGTGAGTGAATACTGGACTTACATTTGCCATTTGCCAGTTTACTGAGAGGTTCAAAGTCATGTCATACATTTCAGTAGTTCTCCTCACTCCCCCCAGTCTCAGGGTCTCGATGCAGCTCCATGTCTGAATTCCACCGACACTGTAACATCACCCACTGTATAATCTCATCTCGTCGTTGACGGTCGATCACGTATGACATGGATCAGTTTGCTACAGCAGATCATTTTTTGTGTCTAACGGCACATCAAACCATGTGTATATACTGTATATATATACAGTATATTTCTTTCTGTATCTTTGTTTAACTTATTGTCCAGTACCTTGAGTGCAAGCAAAAACCGGAGTCAGATTCCTTGCATGTGTACACATACTTGGCCAATAAAGCTGATTCTGATTCTGATTATTCATTATTTCTGTCACATTATGGTCCAGATGACATCTTGTGGTTACTCTTTTTTTTCCTTTTTTTTATTCAAGCTTTTGAAAAAAATCAGTTTGTGTTTGCTGTTTGGTAAAAAAAAAACAGAAAAAAAAACATTTCCACGGTTCAAACACGGTAATGCATGCAGATTCATACATCAGTGGAATTCATTCTTGCCCCACTATCTTGTGTATGTCACAGATGCAACATTACTCCTCTGCGATGTTGTTGCATATTTGCAACCAACACCTGAACTTGGTACTAATGGCCTTATCCTCACGTAATGATTTATTAGTGAGGTTGCCACAGAGACAATCAGTGTAGAGCAACGCAGCAGTCTGTTTCATTAGCATAATATGTGTCCTCTGGCACAGAGTAAGGGAGGACTCAGTGAGTGCTCACGCCATAGCCATGAAAACTGTTGTGACTGCATTCAACCCCAATCCACAA